>BGPR01023644.1:0-24047 GCA_013235015.1 Araneus ventricosus | reverse complement strand
CCATTTTACATGACTGAAATTTGAAACAGGGTAGCTACAGAAACTGTGAAAAAAATTTCCCTGACTAAAATTACAACATTTCCCTGATTTATGGATACTAATTATATTACTTTCATGGCTTTCTCCCTACTCAGAATCACTGTATGTGTACAACAAACATTATTAAAAACACTTTTACAAGTTATTTAAAATGAAAAAAATATTTTTTATGAAATTCAATTTTTAAAAAATGACTGAACATCCTAAAAAATCTATTAAAACAGTATATTTACATTTCTTATATGTAAAAAATACTGGAAATTTTAACAAAATGCTTTGCTTCTAACACTGCATAAGAATTCTAAGAAACATTAAAACTACTCTTTGCAACAAAAGTTAAATTATGTTAGCAGTAAAGGTTATTATGATCTTTGCACAAAACTTTAAAACAGTTCAATAACTAATTAGTGCACTTTTCATGAGCACCAGAATAACAAGTTGCAGCATAAATATAAAAATAGATAATTATACGTACCTAATAATATATATTTTAGCAAAGATTTAAACAAGAGAAACTGCCAAAATATTACTTCAAATCTTTATTAACAAATCATAAGAAATTAATTGCTCTAATCAAAAACTTATGCTTTTATAAATGAATATTATAAGTTTTTTTTTTTTTTTAAATTCCATTTAGTATTACAAATAATGCGAGATATAAGATACTAATTTATAGATAATAACTCAAGTAAGAAATGACTATTATTTTTTCCTGATTTTTAGATATTTTTTCTGAATTTCCCTGACATCCCCGATTTCCCAGTTCTGTTGCCACCCTGTGAAAGTGCAGCATCATTTGTAGCAATATTAGAAGATTCTTTTTGATTTGTTAGTTTCAGAACCAATAAAATGTCAAACGATTAGCTTTCATTATTAAAACCAATGTGTTTTGATATGCATTTAATTTCTTTTATTACCAATAAAAGAATTCTATCAAGCACTTACTGAAAAATATGCAGAATATAAATTGGGGAAGAATCCAGATAAATATTCCTAAACATTTTAAAATACATAAATATGGTAGAAGATTATCTGAATACTTTGTGAATGTTCTTCATATAATGTGTAGTCAAATTTAATTAAATATCCACAAATAAATAAAACTGATCATGAGTTTTGTAAATCTAAAATACAGTAAAGCACCATTTATCTGTCTTTCAGGGGACTGATGTACACATAATCAAAATTTTAATAAAGAACTTTAATGCTACTAATGCAAATTCATTTAAAAGTAAACCTTTTAAAATTTTCTAAGATAGTACTACATAGCATTCAACACGAAAATTTTAAACATTTATCATAAAAATCATATAGTTGTTGCATATCTTGGGTATTAACTATACTTTTCTTATTTTGTTTGGTTTATGCACATGCAGGTAGGCATTTATTTGGAAATGAATGGAGGATGAAGTATCCTTAGAGCTGAAGCAGTTGGATGAAGTATCCAATGTTATGTTATCATCAAGACCAACAGTTTTACTTTATTGTAAATCCATAAATTAATGTAGAATAGGGCAGTTCATATAAGTCTTTAGCTGTTCTAAGGTTTAGGTTTTAGTTATATTAACGTCCCATTTTGAAGCAACACAAGGGCTATTTTGGGACAGACCTCGCAATTTTGAACCACAGTCAGATGACAAGGATGACACCTGAGCTGGCACCCCCTCTCCAAACTTCCATGCCACACCAACGGGAGGACGTTTGGCCACTACGTATGATTTAGAGTGCAGTAGGCCCCATACACGGCCGATCTTCAGTAGAATCTGTTTTTGAACCTGGAACCCTCTGGCCCCAAAGCCGAGACCTTACACTAGGCCACCACGGCCTCTCAGCTGTTCTAAGAGATATGCCATCTTGAACTGCTTGCATAGCCTTTGAAATATCTTTTTCTTCTGGCTATGCTTCTTTAGGCAAGTTCAAACCATCTTGCCCAAGTCTCAAAGTTACTTGAGCAATACATTTTAGCAGTGTTGAAATGTGCTCATGTGCAACCATTAACTTTAAAGCATTATAATTATCTTTAGAAAAGGAATTGCTAGTTACTAATAGTATTGTTAGATGCAGAAAATCTTAATTTGGTCAATAAATCCAACATATCTCAATGAATATAGAGTAAGAAAAATTTAGTGATGAAAAGAAATTTCAGTTTTTACTTAGCAGGCCACAAAACACATCTCATTCCATAGCAAAGTACATGGTTTGAGAAATGGAATGAAGCCTATTGCCAGAAGATGTTCTCTTCCAGGGTTCATACACATTTCCTTAAAAGAAAATCAAGGACTATCAAGGACTTACAAAACCAAAAAATAAGGACCTCTAAATTGAATAAACTTAACGAATTGTCGCACGGATTTTTAAATAAAATGTCTCATTTTTGCAAATTCAACCTATTAGATGATAAAGTATAATATAAAACATAGATAGAAGATACATTACAAATTTAACACAACAAAAATTCTTAAAAATGAGTTAATAAATTGATGAAAAAACCATGAAACTGGTAATCAAATTAAATATCTTTTAATTCCAAACTTTTTTTCATTCAATTTTATATCCAAGGTATTTATTTTAATTTCTTTTCAATAATTGTTTTTCTTAGTTCATGCGATTGAATAAATAAATTTATGTCCTTTGACTTTTCAGCCTCATTATCTAAATCATTTGCTTCCCCATTTGTTTGGTGTATTTGGTTTGGAACATTTTCTTTTGTTTTAAAAAAAATATATTTCCTCCTAGAGCTTCTCGTTTCTGTTGTTTTGTTTCAGTCTTTTCTTTGGATCTTTCACTTTCTAAATACTGCATGTATTTTGCTCTAGCTGAGGTGGTAAAAAGTAAGGACTTTCAAGGACTTTTTAAAAATGGGGCATAAAAATAAGGATTTGTAAGGACTTTTAAGGACTAAATGTAAAAGTAAGGACTTTTAAGGACGCGTACGAACCCTGTCTTCTGAAACTTGATTAGCCACCAATCAGCTGATCAAATAGCATTTTCAGTGGAGAGATATGCTAACTGTTGAAAGGTGGCCCCCCCCCCCTTCTACATATTCTTCCGATTTCAATGATTCAGTAATATGTGAAATAGCATGGCCTATCCATGCTCAAAAATCATTTACCAGAAGAGAAACTTGTTGGGTAAAAACTGGCTGCTGGATGGCTAAAATGGTTTAAATTACTAATTTAAGAAATCAAAGATTTCAAATTGTAATAAAAATCAATATTACCTTATTCTTTATGGCCATTTTAATCATATTTTCCACTTTATCACAGAATTCCTTATCTTGTATAATGGCTAGAAGGAAAAAAATATACATAAAAAAAGGATCACACAAACACATTGCAATTTTCTTTTTAAAAAATTTCTATTGTTTAACATCTTAAATTTCAAATATTAAATAAATCAAGTTTAATAAATTCTATACAATTTACATTTTATACTTAGAAAGTGCAGAATTATACATTAGAACTAGTTACTGCCATGTAAAGCACAAAATTATATGTACTTAACACTAGAAATAACTTCAGGTTAATGTGGGCATTTTTTTATTCACATGCATAGGAAAGTAAAAGATACATGCAAGTTTATTTTACATAATGAGAGTATGGTTTGTAATCTTGATAAACTAACCTAGAAACATCATAAAAACTCCTTGCAATGAGTATGAAAAAAACGAGATAAGATAGTCCAACTTCATATTTCTAGAAATCTGAACCAAGATCTGTTATTACAATTTAATAATAATTCTGTAATGCCAATTTGAATAATGAAACGACTGTTTTCTTAAAGCTGTGGCAATTGTTTACTATACAATTTACTAGCAAACTAATTGATGATTATTAATAAAATATAAATCTTATTTAATATAATGCAAAGCTTAAAAGATTGCAAACATCAAAAATTCCTCTTATTAAAAGGAAAATTTTGCCTTCTAATAATTATCACTTAATTTAAGCACTGTTTTATTAATTAATATACCACTGTAGTTAATAACCACAATTAATTAATAATATGGAAAAACTTAGCATAATACAGACTGTCAAAGTATCACAAAAATTAAAGGAATAACATAATCACAACCCATAGGAGGATTACCTAGTGAACATTATATTCATTTACTGTTAATTGAAACAAAAGCACTTGTATTTGCTTCTTTTTCCAGTGTTAAGCATTTTACACACCAATTTGTCATACAACTATAAGGGAAAATTATAGCTAATGGCAGTGGTGATCCATAGAAAAAGAGTCATGACAAAAAGTTGCATAACAATTTTTCCAATATGAAAAATGTCCAGATACAGTCTATTTTAAAAAAGTAAAACACACCTTACAGGTAAAATTCTTCAAGCCATGAGAATGTTAAGAAGCAACCATAAATTAAATATCCAATACCGCTGACCTTTTATTATAAAACCCTACATGTGCTTTCACTTTCCAATTTTAATAGCAGTAAAATGATAAAATTGGGATATTATATATCTTATTGACAATGTTATTCCAAAATTGTCATTACAAAAAAAAAAAATCTATAGGAGAATAGCTTGTTTTAATGCAGAACAGCTTCACTATTTCTGGATTTCCCCTCTTCAAAACAACCACTAGACAGTATATATGCAAGCCATGATAGAATAATGACCATGAAGAAGATGTTATTTCATTTTTTAACCATTACAGTACAACCTTGAAAATCAGGACTGCTCAGGGGTTTGGAAGGTCCGGATTTTAGATATCTTACTTAAACCAATAGAGATGTCAAAGTTCTGATGTCACCGTGTAGGTAAGTTACGGCACAATTAAGCGAGCATGTGCAGACGTCTTCAGAAAAGATCTGGGAGTCGCAAGGCAACAGCAAATGGTTGCCTTGGTAACGCCTCCGATGTTTGAGCATGCGCAACCGATCGAGATGTATGCTGATCTACACGTTGACATCAATTCCAACAACTCCATACAAAAACACGTTTTAAACAATAAAAACATAAAGAGACTTAAAAAAAAAAAAGTAGTTTAAAATGAATAGATTGATTGGAATTTTCACATCTTGCCTCAAGCGTTCTAGTTTCAAATTTATTTAGCTAATTTTTTTTCTTGTCACAAGTTGAAAAAAATCGTCCGGTTTTCGCAGACGGACTGTATATTAATTAAAATGCTTAATACAAACAAAAATGATAAAAAAACACTAAGTTACATTACTTGGTTTTGCATTCAGTTCAAAATCAGTAGGCAAATCCAGAAGACCATCTACAGGTCGCTTATTAACATCTACTTCACCGGTCAACTGCCATGGCTTTGGAGTAACCATGCTGTCTTCATATTCCAATATTTGCTTTTTGATCTATAAAAATGCAGAGAAATTACAATTAAATGCAAGAAACTTACTATTAAGTTATATAAGATCACAAGTACTTACAAAAAGCTATCAATTTTTACAAAAGCCTTTTAATACAATAAAAATATAACAACCGATCCAGTCATGCACAAATTGTGTAAGAATCTTGAAATTCTGCATGAAAATTTTATGTTTAAGTAAGGTTTTTGATTTCAATGTATTTAAAAATATAGATTCAGAATATGATTCTTCTATAAAATAGAAATTTTGATACTGAATGAAATAATAATAAAAAAAAATAGTGTAACAATGTTTTTTTTTCAACCATTAAGGAATTTCTTGAAGATGCAAAAAGTAAAAATTAAACGGAATGAAAATATCCATAATAGTAAAATAAATATTTTAAAACATTCAGCAGAGTGGAAGCATCCCGTTAAAAGAAAATTCAGCATTTGACAGATTGTAAGATGAGATACTAAAATGAAACATGACTTTTTTTTTACTATCTTAATTTTGATGCGATCATTTATTTAATTATTAAAATTCAAATAGTACTTGTCATCCACTGCAAATACTTTTTTAACGTCAAATTTTAAAGCCCATTTTTTCACAATACACATTTTTCAATCTCTTCTTTTGATACTGAGTAACAAAAATAAATAAGCCAAATAAGAAATTATAAATCTCAGAGCTTCGTGAAAATTTAAATCAGATATATTAAGAATTTTACATTCAAAATTAGTTATATACTTGACATTTGAGAAAACTCATTTTTATATTTAATTTCCATCCTATTTTGTTAGAAAAATGGCAGAAAGCAGCATGTAAAAATTCCAAACCAATATCTTTATATATATAAATAAAATAACTTGGAGGGAAATAATAAGGGGAAGTGAGTTTAAAAGGGGGGGAAAAACACTTTCTGTCTTAACATATCTGCATTAAAGCAAAAATAACAATACCAGAATAAATTGCAAAGAAAAGTTTCATCATTCCAACATGCAAAAGTTTTGTTTACCGTAAGCAGCAAGTTTAAAAAAAAAAAATCAAGACAATTTAGCTAATATAAAGCCATTTTTAAATTATTTTTAGGCAATTTCAGTTATTACATAGCATACTGTTGTGCTAGTTTTTACCGTGTGATTTCATGAATAATATTTTGACTTCAAAGCCACACTAGAAGTAAATAATTTTGCAGTGGATGTTTATACCTTGCAAATATGACAGATTAGTATTGTACAAACATATCAAGTTAATTCTGATTAAACTCCAAGTCACAGTTATATACAACTAAAAAAATCAAGAGTTTAAAATCAAATGAGGAGCATAAAATCTCAATGAGTGTTTTTTTTATTTATAGATTTAACATACAAGCAATAAAGAAAAGTAGATCTTTTGTATTATATAATATAAATCTTTAAACAGAATTATGGAGCATTAATTCTTTTATTCTGTTAATACGAAAACTTTAATTACGTTTTCCTGTTCTATTTGAAATGGGGTTTTTAATTTATTTTCTGAGGTGGATTCTTCTTCATCATCATCACCTTCACTGTCATCCTCTTCTAGTGGAATGTTTGCATCTTCAGAATCTCTGTAGAGGGGGAAAAAACAATTTAAAAAATGCTCTGCACACAACTGAGATGAAAAGTAACAATTACAGATACTAAATAAATTCAGTAAATATTTTTTTATGTTATAAATCCTGGTAAAAACCAATCCATTAATGCAATGGAGTCAATTCATGATCCTCCACAGTAGTGTTCCTTAAACAGTGATACTAATGAAGCTAAGTCGATCTCATCTGGTTTTCGGAACTATCGATACTTTCGAAACAATCGGTAGTTTTCTCCCGGGCAATGCTATTGATAGGCGCATTTTCAGTTGATAGTTTTAAAACAAATGACTGAAACTATCAATAGTTCCTAAACTATCAACTGAAAATGTGTCTATCGATAGTATTGCCCAGCAGAAAACTATTGATAGTATCAATTGCTTGGAAACTATCAAGTTCAGACAATAATTTGGGAAAACTATCGATGTTTAAGGAACACTACTCCACAGACACATAACAAAGGTAAATATTGAACATCATCCAACATCTAAAGGCACATTGTCTTAAGCTGTGCATTGACGTCATTTTTCTACCTTAAAGCTGGTCATTCATGCCTGCTCCATGTCAAAACTGATCATCAATGTTAGAAACCAGTTGGAATTGCCGTGGAGCAGAAGGTTGGATAATCAACCCGTCCCAATATCCATCACTCCATTTGGAATGCTGGGCCATAAATGTGGCAGGAGTAGTATGGGGAAAAGCTTGGGGTGCATGGTTCACCAAGGAAATCAGAGAAGGAAGGGGTAGGGGATTGATGTGACAGGTAATGGATGGATTTGAGTGGTGTGGAACAGTCGTGAATGACCAGTTTTAAGATGCATAATGGATATCAAAATTAACTTGGTATGGTGCATTTGACGTGTGTCACATGAGCATGAATTTAAACCATTAATTTCACAAATGGTTCTTGTGTTAGTAATAATTCAATGAAAAAGGAAATTTTTTTGCATTATTGTGTAAATAATGGCCACACATCATATGAAATAATTTCTGAAATTTACACAATAGTCTCGAAACTGTACAATTATTCAGAAATAGAAAAAAAGTTTCATAATGTTCAATATAAAATATTAACTTACAATTCTTCATTTTCTACGTCAGATGTTCCATCAGGATGTTTAATATTTTCATCTCCAGATTCAGGGCCATCGAAAAAATCATCATACATATAATTTTTACTAGACTGAAAGAAGATATAATAACATATTCATTAGAAAAATATGCCCATGTATAAGGAATTTGTAATACCATTACTTTCAATACTCAGAGATAAAACTAGAGGCTAGAAAGGGAAGCAATTAACTTATGGCATCAACTTGTGGAATGGTTAGCAAATGACATTTACTTAAAATTCCCACCCATCCCAAAACTAGCACAAAAAGAAAATAAATAAATCAAACTACCTCGGACCTTTTTGATGTTTACAGGTTGATTAACAAATATTTTTTCGCAATTTAAAAGTTGTTTCGGAAATAACATTTCACGTAAGGTCTTTATATTATTCAAATTTCAACAAGTGATGGAAAAAAAGATAATGTAGTAGTTTGAAATCTAATCAAAACCAATATTTAGTTATCGTCTGTTAATGTTAAGACTATACGACATAAAATATGAAATATAAAATCATTGTTTTAAAAATAATATAGTTTTGAGAACACAGTGAACTTAATTACTTTTATGTCATTATGATAAATAGTAACCATTCTACAGAATTCTACCTTCTACAATTGATTTACTCATGCGGCAATAACAGGTTTACATACCGAAATAACCGGAAATTCTAATCGACTGCAGTAGTCCATCAAAAGGTTTATTGTGGACTTAGTAAGTTTTTTAACAATGAAGAAGATATATTGCTTAAGTAAAAGATAGAAAATTTTATTAGATGAAGTTTTAGAATTAAAGAAAAAACTACAATAAAAATGTAAAAATATGCCAAATAATCTTAATTTTTATAATACATATAAAAATTGCTACAATATTTATAACAACAATACAGATACTATAATCAGTAATTTCCAAGAGTTACCAACTCAAAATTGTGCCACAGAGAACATCAATATCAGACATGGACTAAATTTACAATGATTCAATGTAGACATATATACTGACTTAAGTAGCATTTACACATGGGCAATCACTAGCCTTAAAAAGAAGCTTCAAAATCATATGACAGGCTATCAAGAAGCTCATTCTTGTATTTCCCACATTTTCTGCAAGTTATTCCATGTTTTTCCTGTTCCATTAAATGTCATTTTGGTGCGCAAAAGCTTCTATTTCATTACTTTATATAATTCAGGAATTTTTTCTTCTTTTTTGAACATAACTTCATTTCACAATTATATTTATAACTGAAATGACACCCACTTCAGTTCACAGAAAACATTTAATCAAACGACAAAAGGATTCATTGTATGCTTTTCAAAAATAAATAAAGTATTAATGTAAATAAGATAAGAGTCAGAATGCATAGGCATATTCTAAAAGTCACTACAGAAATAATTTTTTAAATATTATCACCAGCAAATGATTCATCACCATGAAATGTTCCAAGTAACAATTTAAAATGGCAATTCCACAAAATCTTGGTAGAAATAATATATTATTAAGATATCATTTTTAAATTATAATTTCAATTAATTTGATTTGCCATTTACTTCAGCTATAAATATCTAAACTAATAATTTAAACAAGAGAATATTATTAATTGAAAGACAGCATTTTGTAATGCACCAAAATATTCTTACACAAGTAAGAAAGAGGAAACATACCAAACCTAAATTTGGATGTAAAAGAAATGAATATATATATGTAGATTATTCAATAAAACTGTGCTTAAAACACACATGGTAACATATGCAGGTTGACAGAACAGAGAGAAATGGAATATTAATTAGATAGTTAAGGTTACAGGCGTCGATCCAGGTTTTTTTTTTAGGGTGCCATTTCTGTGAAAATTTTTTTTATCATGTAAAGCCTTCAGTTTTAGCAGTCATTTTTATATTTTATGTTTAATATCAAAAGTGTTTAATTGAACCAAATATATGCAGTAATTTGATACAATACTGAAAAAAAAAATACTCGTATATTTTGTGCAATGCCTCATTCAAAAACTTTGAAAAGGGCTGCAAAATGGCCCCAATTTTCGTCTGGATTGACTCATGGGTTATTTCTTTTGTGCCACAAGAATTTCAATTTTGCTGTCGAATTCTACAAATAAGAGCACATACATTAATACTAGATATAATAGTAGATACATTAATACTAGAAAATATATACTAATTCAGGAAAAGTAAGGGGTGAGGGAAAAAAATCATGGCAAATCCATTGCCAAAGAAACTTGCCATTATTCAAAACTGTCTCCATAGGGTCAGAAGAGAGAAGGCGGTAGAGGGAACATGATTGCAGTCAAATATGGGCCTAATGTAAATGGGATCTTATAGAACAAGAGAAAAATCAGAGATGACTGATAGGGACATATGCCAAATTCTTTTAATTTTGATTACTAGAGGAGAGCCTAAGTCTATGAAAATATAAACTTCACAAATGATGATCCAGTCAAAGCTGAATACGAGAGGGTCTAAGACAAATATCGGACAAAATTTACAGAAGTTGCATACTGTATTATGCTCCTGTCATAATTTTAAAAATATATGCTTAATAAGAACTTAATACGAAATGTATACTAAAATGTGATTTTGGTTCATACCAATTTGAATGAAGCAGTATTTTTGTATATTCTTATTCCAAGGATCTGCCTGATTAAATGATACAAAGAATAAGGATGAAAGTGCATAAATAAGCTTTGGAAAGATCAACTTACTCTTTTATTAGACTCGTCTTCTGAATCATCTAAATCGTCATCAGAAATATCCTGAAACAAATCAATATCTTCTTCTTCATCATCAGATTCATCAAGCTCGTCATCTCTAGCTTTCTCTTCTTTTAAATCTTCTAATCGAAGAAATTCCTCCAGCTTCGATAATTTGAAAAATTGGTCATCAACTTTTGATTTATATTTCACACTCCTGTCTTTCTTCTTTCCTTTGTCTTCATCTCTAATTTCATCAAATTCAGAATCCTCTTCATCCATATTAATACCAGCTGAAGTATTTTTATCTTTTTTTGTTTCTTCAGTAGAATCATACTCATCATCAGAATCTGCATCTTGCTCCATTTCTTCATCTGAAGACGATTTATTAACTTGAGCAACATGACTATTATCAACGTGATTCACAGTACTTTCTTTATTATCAATATCAATCAATGTATCATCACTAACAATTTGGGAAAACCAGCTATCCAGGTATTGAACAGCATTTTTATTTTGGATTTCTAGCTGCTGCCACACCTGCTCATCATCAAATCCATTGATTAGTAAACTCTTTAATGATTTGGATTTTGAATTTGAGATAACACATGGTACGATGCGATCGTAAAAGTTTTTTGAAACCCTTTTGAAATTTCCATGAATATCTGGATTTTGACTGCAGAAAAAGTAGAAGAGAAAAATGAATTAGTATCTCGAAACTGAAGCAAGACGTATATTTCAATAAAAGAAGTTACAATAGGTATGTGCAAAAAAAACTTTGATTTCTACACCATGTGAGACCGGTAACTCTTTAAATCTGGTAGAAAAAACTTCAAATATAGAAATGACAACAAACATTTTGATATGTAAAAAAAGATTAAAAGACACTTACTGCTGAAAAATTTCCGGATCATTAATCAAAGTTCGGCAATTTTGTATAACATCCGAAAACATGCTTTCTTGCATGGTGGTCGCCATTTTAGTTTTGATGAATGAAGATTTACATTTCACATCAGTTCTACAAAATTGAATGAAAAATACAATGCTTACTTTTCACATCAGTTCAAAATTTATTGTGAAATGTCATGTATTTCATTAAAATATAAAAAGTTACGATAATGTACTTAACTATGTAGAAGTTTTTTAATGATGCTGTTCAACCAAATTATCTTAATTTTCACCATACGTTATTGATTGACTGTCCTACTGATAGTAAAATAAGTGCCGAAATGTCCTACACTAAAAGCAATGATGCATTTTTTATATAAATAAATGTTTTCGTTTTATTTTTATGCTGTAAAATAGTTGTGATTTATTTAGGCATATGTTTCAATAACCTAACCTGCAATAAATGTAAATTAACTATTGTGAAAAAAGGCAAAACAACGGAAACTGAAGCAAAGTGAAAAGAGTCACCCATAACTATAAAGGAGTGAAAACAAATCTGAAGAATAAATATGTCTATGAGATTCCGATGTATTTAACTTCTGTATCTGTTCAGAATCATAAATTCCAAGATGACTTCAAATCTTCCGGAAATCAGAGTATATTCTCCTTCAGATCGAGAAAATGGCAGTGATAAGTCTAATGTATTCAGTTGGCACACTCCAAAATTCGAAGTGACTTCATCTTACCCTGTCAAAAATGAAAGCCAACAGTTACGTTTCTTCAGCACTAACAATAGAGGTGTTAATATATATTTCAAAAGTGAAAAGGTCAACTCAGACATTTCTGATTCTTTACAAACTGTAGGTCTTGTGAAATGGGAAAATACCTTCAATATGCGATCCTACAATTTGAATAATTTCCCTACTAGCACTACTAGTTACCGAACAGCTTACAGATCCCAAGCTGTTGCTATGCAAAGGGCTCGGTTGGGATTTATTACTGGAACTGCAAAATCCCTTGAAATTCTGAGACAGAATATGCAGTCATTCATTAATAAAGAGATAGATGATATAATTCAAAAATATATAGAAAAGTTTTTCAAACCTGGTATAGAAAATATAAAGGTGAATAATGGCGAAAACTCAGTCTCTGACCAACATCTTCATTCTGTTTGCCGACAGATTCTTGAAGAAGCAAAAAAGATGTACCAAAGCACTTCAAACAGGGGAACTAGCCCAGCGGATTTTGTTGAACTTGAAAGTAGTTCATCGAGTGAACAAAAACCAAGTAACAACAGCAACTTCTTAAAAACTTTAATAAAGAAAAGGAAGGAATCGGATACTGACTCCGAGGCCAGTTTTATTCCCGTCAAACCTAAAAAACGAAAGGGTCGACCACCCAACGTTGTATCTGGTCGGTCCACACCTTTCAAGATAGAACAAGTTAGACGTGAAGGTCCTAAATGGGATCCCAACCGCTTGACTTCTGACACCCAATTTATTATGGGTGCCAAAGCAAACAAAGCTTTAGGACTTGGAGCCACAAGAGGGAGACTGTATATAAAACATCCAGATGTATTTAAATATTCTGGAGACCAAGAAGATAAGCAGTGGCTGTATGATCACAACCTGATGCCAGCAACTGGTGGAAAGGCGTACATGCTTCTGGTTGAAGATATTAAAGAACTTGCTGAGTCGGAAGAGTACCGAAATAATCCTGCTCTGATGACTGATGAAATTGTTGGCTTTACGGTACCTGAGAATATGATAACCAAGA
Organism: Araneus ventricosus; assembly: GCA_013235015.1. Lineage (NCBI taxonomy): Eukaryota > Metazoa > Arthropoda > Arachnida > Araneae > Araneidae > Araneus > Araneus ventricosus. The sequence continues at coordinate 10,598 of BGPR01023644.1, read as the reverse complement.
TGAAGCAAGTTATGCTTGATATGAGGACTGATATGCCTACCAAGAAGCGTGGTAGGCCGCCAGCATCAAATTCTGATGGTAACCATGACAATAAACTTGAAGATTTCGCCTCAGATGACAAACAGGAATCGAGGACTGTGTCACCAACGGATGATCTTGATCTATTGGGTTCAGATATGCGATCTACTGACCCCTCTCCATTCAGTTTGGGGACTGGATTTGAAGATGTAAGTCCAGCCCAACCGGAAATTTCGCCTGCACCATCTGATCTCAGTGCAACTTTTGACCCTCCATTGTCAGCCCCATTTGACATTGGTCCTACGCCATGATTTTGAATAAATAAAAAAGAAGTATTGGGGGATGGTTGACTTGAAACCTCCTGCTGTATATTTTCATTATTCATGCATGCATGGCTATTATTCTTTTGACCAAATAGGATTTTGTGAGTTTTTTTATCATCCAACTTGGTCAAACTGTGCTTTTTTTTCAGTAGTTGACTCATTTATGTATCTGTCGCCATTAAGTATTTCTAAAAATGCCTAGCAATTTTATTTTATAATGGACGAAGTCAGTTGAAGCATAAGATACTCTTGTGTTCTGGCTTAACTAGTTATTTTATATAATACTGACCTATATGCCTAGTAATGGCCTAGCAGGTTAAGGCATGGCTGATACAGTTATGGGTTCTATCCTCTGGCTGTGCTTTTAACCAGCATTTTTCACAAATTGGAAGTTTTATGTGCATTTTAGCAATAAATTTCTTGGCTGCAATCCAGCCATCTGCTGGAGATTTTCCTCTAAGCAACACACAAATGTAGGCCAGTTCCTCCTGAAAGATCTCTAGGAAGTCAACTTATTCCCACATAAAGGACCTAAGTCGAACATCTACCCTAGGTGCTTCCAAGGTCACTTTGACTAACAGAAGATGTCACACTGCATTATTTTCATCAGTCCTTGACTAGATATGATGGACTAATTGGATTAGAACCACCATCACAACCTATAATTAGTTTAACTATAGGTTATTAAGTTAAATTCACTGCGTTAATTTTCATTATTATGTTAAGTTAATGAATGCAAAATGAAGTGTACAAACATTAAAATACAAAATATTTAAAATGCAAAGTTGACTGATGAATTCTTTAAGTGATGTGAGTAAAAAAGACATAATTATTACTGTGAGTAAAAAAAAAAAAAATATTATTGAAATGTTACCTGTGATGATAACTGTATATATATATATATTATTTTGAAGCCTAACTGTATTTTAGTAGTTATTTCATATAAAAACTAGTTAATGTATGGATTTATTATGCACTTGAACTCGTTTCAATCTTTATTTCATGAAATAACTAAGTAGATTATGAAATCAGAATTCCTTCCTGTGATTATACTCTTGAATGATAACATAATCCATGTAAATTTTTGTTCATTACACAAATCTTTTTTTTTTTTTTTTTTTTTTGAAAAGCTCAATTAGTTTAATGTTGCCCACTAGAACAAGAATCTGTAAATTGAAAAATTAACAAAATAAATTTATTTAATTTGTTAAATTAATATCATGTTTTAAGACTGCTGAGGTTATTGAAATTGCCTAGTCGCTTTTCACTTAATTAATCACTTTCTAAATTTCACAATTCTAAATGCAGACATTTGGTTTTTTACTGATGTAACTTGTTCTAGTTCGGCATATACAGTAGAACTCCTCTAATCCGAACTAATTGGGATCAGTGCCTGCTTGGATTACAAAAAATTCAGATTACCTGAAATTCCGGTAGAAAAGAAAAAGGTGTGTGCTAAAAAAAATGTAAGTTATAAGTACTCAGTACTACTATTTCTTGAATTCTTTTATTCAGAAGCAATAGAAAGATAATTTCTCCCCTTTTCATTATAATAATGTATGTGCTCCTGTATGAAGTGATGTTATCTTCCGGCGAACTCAAGAAGAGATTCATTCCGTGAAACTAGTGAGCTGGGACGGCAGAGGCTACAGAATAGATTTTTTCTCTCTTCCTCCATGTGCAATCTCTACCAGTTCAACCCCTAATTTTCTGAAAAGTAAATCATCCACATGCTAGCTTATTCTCATACGAACACGCTTCTCTCTGACACATCTGTAAAATTGAAATCACTTATTTTGTGTGGATCACGTTAAGTTTATTATTTAATTTTAATTCATATTTTAAGCATTCCAATTATGTCAAATAAACAAAACATAGTGTATGCTCACTAAAAGACAAATTGGATGTGCTAGCACGTTTAGACAAAGGAGAATTGGCCATGAAATGAGCTGCTGAATTTGGCATTGGCAAAGCAACAATTTGTGTTTGGAAAAAGAATCACAGCAAAATTATGAATACTCAAAAAGTACTTTTTTTGTTTTTAGTATGTATATTTAAATCTTTTCAGGTATATTTTCAATTACATATAATTTTCGAAAATAAAATCGGTTTGGATTAACCGGAATTTCGGATTAGCGGGGTTCTACTGTATTATGAATTTTTACTGTGATCAAGACACAATTGAGAAAAATTTAACAATTAATAACTAAAAACTATGCAATATAGTTTATGTCTAACAAATTATATGTGCATGTGATGAAACATTTTATTGAATATTGATTTATATATATCTTTGGGTTTCCAGATTTATTGAGAACATTTTAAAATATTGCTTAAAAATTACCTTTATTTTAATATTGTAATTATGAGGTTTGTCTTAAGTTGTACCCATGAGTTAAAATTGTGTTTTTTAAACTATTAATAAGGGATTTTAAAAACATTGTGTAGGACAGAGCATCTGATGCTTTTTCCACTAGCAACCTCATTTCAGCTGCAAAAATATTTTCATCCCATCAGTGAATGAAAAATTAATTTGTGACTCCAAATGGATATTTAAATTAAAAAATAAAGTAGGAAAATTAATGATAAATAAAAAGAAGCTCAGTGAAATACATATTTGTAATGTTTCATTCAAATGATTTACACCAAGATTGTTTTTTCAAAGCTATTTTTCTTTCTTGCACAGTGGCATAGCAACACATAAGTAAGGGGTGTATAAATGTCCTGGGTGCCACTTTTAGGGACGCAGTGGAAATGAAATATTGGTTTGCTTTTGCCAATTCTTAAAATCAAATATGAAGATGGCTGTGAAATAATATCATCATAACCAGAGCTTCATTCTGTGGGCAGCACTTTGAAGAGGGCAGCAAAATCAGAAAAGCAGGAAAAAATTTTTATAACTAAGGAAAGGAGTGTGTATATAAGAAAATAACTAATGAAATTAATTCGTATTTTTCACATTTTGTCAGTAAATTACTGATATGGGAAAAAAAAAACTGGTGGTGGGTGCACTGTTTCGAAACCTATCTGCAGAGATTGTGGGCATCAAAGGACAAATTAAATTACTAATAAAATGTTTTTTCAAATAACTTATTTATTTTGAGGCTTACGTTACTTCTAAAGAGCGGACAGCATGTTTCAAGTTTATTCTGGGCGACAAAAGTTGTAGCTATGCCACTAGTTTTACTTAGTCTTGCAATGCCACTGGATGCTGACCAGACTGCAGAGAGAGGATTTTGCCTAGTTCAGTCTCCAATGCAAGTGTTTTTTGTGTGCAGTGACTGGAAGACAAAGGGCATATGGAGAGAGACAGGCTGTCAGTCTTAGAAGAACAATGTAGGCAAAATATAATTGTATATTTGTCACTTTTTTATGCTGAATGTGATGAGAAGGTGAAAAAATAATATTATGCCCCAGGTGCCACTTACCCTTGCTATACCACTGTTCTTGCATTAAAGAGCATGACAGAAATGTTTGTTGCCAGTGGCGAATCCCAGGGGGGGGGGGGCTATGAGGCTGCACTCCCCGAACTAAACCAAAATTCTCGATTCTTTTTTAAATGACTACACCTATTTGTTCTTAATCTTTTTTTTTTTTAAATAAAACGTGGCAACATTGCTTTCTGGATTGGCATGATCGAAAATTTTCCCACTTTTTAGTCATTCCACTCATACTTGTAGTGTTAATGCGGTAGAAAACATTTTTTGGCTGGTTATTTCATTGATTTTATTAAATTATCGAAAGTATTGTAGTGTCATTTATGATTCTTATTGTCAGGTCAGTAAAGTTTTTTCACTTACGTAAACTATGAGGTCACGACGATTCAAAATTTTCCTGACCTCACCCCCCCCGACCAAAATCCAGGATTTGCCACTGTTTGTTGCTTATGTTTTTGCAACCACAATTTCATGTACATGACCCCATTTGTCAAGAGCCATATTTGAAGAATATTTTTCTACTCCTCATTACCTCTGGTATAGGTGAGTGGTACTAGTGCTTCAAATAACATTTCATAGAGAGGGCAAGGATGCCATTTTCTGCAATTCAATTTTGTTACATATTAAAAATGGGCTAGTAATTATTTTGCTGCCAAAACTTCTAGCTATGTTGCTGGTTTTATAAAATGCATTAGTTGATATGTATGTGGTTTTTATTTTATATGTAATTTAGAGTTTTATTGAAAAAAAAATTATATTTAGCATATGTTTATCAGTTCCATAACATTATGATTCCCCACTTGTTATTTTATTTCATTCTATCATTGATACTTGATGCTTATTGTATATATTGATTCATTTTAAAATTTTGTTAGTTATAGGATTATTTATTTAGTATTTACATGTTTTTCTTGATGTCACTTGAAATACCATAGATTATTAGAGTAAAAAGCATTAACTTCATCCTAATGTTAAAAACTATGAATTGTTTGCATCTTAGTGTTATTAAACTTTTTATAAATGTTTTTGATTATTCTTGTTATTTCAGTACTGCAAAAAGCATTGTTGTGTGCATAAGATTTAATTTTTTTAAAATTCTACACTTTATTTTATAGTTTTATAAGAGATGACAAAGTTTCTCTAAGATGTGAGAAGATATTGTACAGAAGTAATTGGAAACTTAAGTGCAGGATGTCTAAAAATCGTCAAAGTCGCAAAGTGTTTTAATTTTTGCTCTTGAATCTACAACATAGAATTATAATTTCTTTTTAATAAAAGTAATCATAATTTTAGGTTTGGCTTTCAGGAAGGTTCACTGTATTCCAAACAAAGTACTATTCTGGCCATCATAGATGAAATGACCATAAAGTGATAAATTGAAACATGAGATATTTCTTAAATTTGTGAAGTTTGTCTTTTATGTAGTAGAAAAACTAATTACTAACCTTTTCTTATGGATGCTACAGATGCTGTACTGATAGATTTTTTTTACTTCAGCTGATGGGCTGATACATATGTTGTACCAGAAAGCCATTAAAATTTCACTTCCCTCATGACGCTGATATGACGGGTCTCTAAGTCATCCTGTGGATGATTCTACTTCTTCTCTTATTGTATCATGACATGAGTGATGGACATGTTTTTTGCTTATGAGGGAAGGTAAAAATAGGTTATCCTTCAGGTGTTCTAAAGATTTTATCTTCCTATGATTTGAAAAGGGGGGAAAATTCTTGAGTCACATGACAGACGGTTTTTTTTATATTACCATTTATTTAATAAGAATAAAGAAATTCGGAAATACAGAGAATATTTTTATTGGCTAGTTTTATTACAACTTTGATCCCTCTTTTATACTTGATCCAGTGACTATTTTTTTAAAACCAAAACATGAAGTTTGTACAGATGCAATAACATCATTTGGATTACAATGATTATACCTAATGTCTTGTCTCTGTCTCTCATTCTGTTGCATCGCCTATCTTGAAATTCTTTTCATCTAGAACCTCTGCAAAATATATGATGGTTAAATATTATCATACTAGAAAATGACCCGTCATGATATGACGGGTGCAAATTGTCTCTCATTCAAGAGATTTCACGTCAAATTTGACGTGTTTAAATAGATACATATGCGAGAGAAATGTTTAACATTGATAGAAAACAAATAAAACAAACATATATTTTATGACAGGAAATATTTTTTTTATTTACATTTATCTACGTGTTTCTTTATTCAAAAAACCTCTTGGTAAACAACATTCTGTGTGAAGTATTTTTCGTTGTTTAACAATTTTCCTTATACTTCAGATGTCTACTCAAAACAAAGCACTTCTCTGCTTGTCAAACATTGCCAAAAAATATTATCAAATTATATCATCACGATTGAAATAAATAATCAGATGCATCGTGGCGTCCAAACTATATCTGCACATGATATACCAATGACTTAATTTAATACCTTCTATTAAAAAACGGAAATTAATTTGAAATATATGATTAATATAATTTAAAATTTCTCGGGATGTATTGATCATAGCGAGATAAATTTTATATCAATCGATCGAAGATTTTATTTCACTATTTTAGAGCTATTAAATTTGAAATTAGAACAACAATTACTCTTTTAAATTTAAAATTACTGAAATTTAGGTTCTCTAACAATGAAATAATGCTGCTTAACCTTTCACAGTTCTGTGGCGCGAGTTGTATTGTTGGTGACATCAGAGCGTTACCGAGCGAAGGATCTGGGCTATTATATTAGCAATAAAAGAATCTAATGTATAATGGAAGGAATTCGCATCAAATTTTAAGTTATCTTAGACGATTTATGATTTTAGAGATATCACAGCAACTCACTGGAAATGTAAACAAAAGAGATACGGAGTGGTTATAAACTATTGGACCTATTTCAAAAATTAATATAAAAATAACTAATATTGTTACAACTGCATTTTTTTCTAAAATGAGAGAGCAAATAAAAAAGTTTTTATTTCGGATACCATTACTGCGGTCTAAATTTGCTACAGCGAGAGATTTCCATACGCACTGGCTACCGATAAGCATTATTATTTTTTTTAAAATTAATTTTTGAAATGAGTCCAATAAATTATGACCACCTTGTACATTGTTGTGCTTCGGCATTTAAATCTTTACTTATATCAAAAGCATATCGTCTGTAAACTGCTAAAAGTGATCAAGTCAAAATAAAAATGAGTGGATGGTGTTCTTATTACTTCAAAATGTTATCTCTGTGACAGGAAAAGTTGTGCACATCGATATATCTTCAGTATACAATTTATGCTGCAAATATATTAGTATGCACAATTTTTCCTGTTAAAGATATGACATTTTAAAGCAACAAGAACACCATCCACTCATTTTTATTTGGATTTGATCACTATTAGCAGTTTACCGGCGATAAGTAATTTGACAGAATATACGTGGGAAAAAGAAACTACATTAAGTTAACTGAAATTAGACAGATAGGCATGTATCAGTAGACAGGGCCGGTCCGAGGGGGTTTCAAACGGTGCGAGTGCGATAGGCCCCGCACCGCTGACTGATATTGCAAAATGAAAATTGATTGCATTAATTTATTTAACGAAATCAAATTTTCTCTTCTGAATTTTGACACAATATTATACTATTTATTTAAAACCAATTTATTTACATTGTATCCAACTGTCTCATTTTTCTGAAAATTATATTGAACTTTACAATCGCATTTGCAGAAAGTTTTTTCTTAAAATTTAAAATAATAAAAAATTACTTGAAATCTAGCATTAATCATGAAAGATTTACCTTCTTAACAAATCTATCGTATCCGAATTAACTCAAAAACTAAAATATGATATTATCAATGAATTTGCTGTAAAATATGTAAGAAAATGAAACCAAAATCACGTATCGTAAGCTTATTCTGGTAAGCCGCATTCCAAATTGTATATATGAAGTAATAATTTTCGTTTTTTGATTTATTAATAATTTTTGGTGTGATTAAAATATTAATATTATTAAAAATAATTTAATTATTTGTCATTTTCATGCTCTAAACCAAATTCTGCAATATAATAAACAGCAAAATGCAATGAATTATTTTGCTGTACGAAATTGGCTTCATGGTCCCACAAGTCAACTTTGCACCGGGTCCCTCTTTTCTTCGGGCCGGCTCTGTCAGTAGAGTCGGCAGTATCGGAGCGTTGAGTTCGAACTCCGTTGGAATGAATAAAGATCGTACTGAGATCTTTGAGATTAATATCTTTACCTACTTTTAGAATTAGGGTTAATATTCCCTGGTTCTGTGGTACTGTCGAGTTTCAGTGTGTTGGCGTGTAAAAGTCTATTAATGTTAATTTGGCAATATTTTCTTAGTTATAATAAATACTTAAGTTTCCCATTTACCTTGAAACTTTCATTGCAAAATAGCCTGTCACTACAGACATAATGCTTATTTAGTATATTACCGGTACTAAGACGGTGTATTTCTTTAAAAATCAGAAATGTGTGTAGATAAGACTACTAATAGCTGTCGTATTTTTTATGAAAAAAAAAAAACATTGTATAAAATGTTTTGTTTTGCTCATTCACAGTGCTCTCATTGTTTATGAGAGCTTCGAATTTCGGCAACTCTGGCCGACTAATCAGCCCGCTTTGTTCAATAGCTAAAATCTTTGAAAAATTATTCTGAAATGCTCATTCAATCAAACATGATATCCCTCTTGTTGCCTCTGGTGTAAAAAGGTGTCACATTCAAAGTCAATATAAAGATTCACATTCCCCTGTTAGTACAAGATTCTACACGGTATGCAAATATTCGGAAAATATAAAGGTATTTTTAAAAAAATCCCAAATTTTCTAGCATATTTTTGGCCTAAAACATGCAGAGCTTTCAACCAAATTTTACGACACTTACAGAATACTTAACAATATGTAAAAGAAGCACTGCATTAAAATATGAATTAAATGCTTTAAATATTACAAGAAATATGAATATTTTTACTAAAAATGTTTTTACTGCGCATGTGCGAAACGTAGCGTAATGCTTATTTTATAAATTCAAAGCTAGATATATAGAGGAACTTATATAAAAATTCCAGATGAATTCCGTTAAAATTCAGAAAGATGTCGGCATTTCAGTGAGGTGAATTTCCGTTTCTCTTTAAGAGAAGGTAAATGATGAGGGTTCTTGCACAAACTGATATTTTTTAAACTTGAATCTTCGAATGGTTATCGACGAAATGTAATTTAAATAATGTGTTAAAGTTATAAGTGTACATTAGTATTCAGGATATTCAGTTTTCCCAAAATTCAATGTTACTGTTTGAAGATTCAAGTTTCGAAGTATCAATTTGTGAAGAAACCATTATCACTTAGCTTCTTTCAAAGATAAATTTCAATTCACTTCACTAAAATGCCGACATCTTTCTGAATTTTAACGGTATTCAACTGGAATTTTTATATAAGTTGTCCTATAAACCTGGCTTGAAAGTTATAAAAGAAAGATTACGCTACATCTCACACATGCGCAGTAAAAATTATTTTAGTACAAACCCTCAGATTTCCTCTAACATTTAACGTATTTATTTCAAATGTTAATATAATGCTTCTCTAATATATTGTCACGTATTCTGTAAGTTTCATACAATTTGGTTTAAAACTCTGCAAGTTATAAACAAAAAACAAGCGGAAAAATTTGTGATTTTTAAACCTTTATGTATTCCCGAATATTTGTGCTATGTGTTTGAAAATTCATGTAAATATTATGCACATCAAACATAACCGTTGATGAAAGTTTCAACTCATTATCATCTTTCTGTGAAAAATGGTGTGAGAACGATTTAAAGGTGCCGTAAATGATGTTGCTGACAAAGTTTTCAACTAAAATTTTGAATTTTAAGTTCTTAAAAAGTTTAAATATAAAATTTTATATCATTAATATAAAATTCTATATTTTATATGTTAATAAAATACAATTTTACATCAGCGATTATTTGTAAGATAAGTCAATCAGCGCAATAAAATATGTTAGTATATTAATGCGCAAATCCTGAAACTGCATGTAACGATAACTTGTTTTTGCAACAATATATTTTTCTACAAAGTCGTTATAAATAGGTTTTACTGTAATTAACAGTATTTTAAGGCTATTACGTCAGCGATTGGGCAAACTTAATTGCCTGGTTGACCTTAAATTTTTGATACAGATGGATATAGAACATATTAGCTAAAAATAATGGACTTACTGGTTGACTTTAAATTTTTGATACAGATAGCTAAAAATAATGGACTTACTGGCTGACTTTAAATTTTTGATACAGATAGATATAGAACATATTAGCTAAAAATAATGGTCTTACTGGTTGACTTTAAATTTTTGATACAGAAAGATATAGAACATATTAGCTAAAAAAAATGGACTTACTGGCTGACTTTAAATTTTTAACACAGATAGATATAGAACATATTAGCTAAAAATAATGAACCTAATGGCTGACTTTAAATTTTTAACACAGATAGATATAGAACATATTAGCTAAAAATAATGAACCTAATGGCTGACTTTAAATTTTTGACACAGATAGATATAGAACATATTAGCTAAAAATAATGGACTTACTGGTTGACTTTAAATTTTTGATACAGAAAGATATAGAACATATTAGCTAAAAATAATGGATTTACTGGCTGACTTTAAATTTTTGATACAGATAGATATAGAACATATTAGCTAAAAATATAGCAGTGACTTACTGCAGAGTCCGTGGTAGTCTGACGTGACTCCAGACTTTTTACACTCGTTGCAACAAGTTCCCGACGGGCA
>BGPR01023643.1:0-24047 GCA_013235015.1 Araneus ventricosus | reverse complement strand
TAGATCACGTTTCGCACGTTTGTTATTCTCTGGGCCTTTCAGTAAACCTCGGTCAATCTTCCATGCTTTCAAAATGATGTCAAAATTATCGTTTCTCTGATGGTACAGTTTTACTATCTACACGCTCCTGTAACGGTAATGTCGAGGTAACACGAAACAAGAATACCAGCCGATGTTAACTATTGGACATATAAAGTACAAAGGTGACAATTTGTAAAATTTGCATAATGATATCAACTTGTACATTTTGAATAATCGATGCTCAAATTGCAATTGCTTATTTACCATTGACCTTTCTGTGTTAGCGATGTAAAACGTATTGAACCATGCATCAAAGATGCAAAAATCAGATTTGTAAAAATCAAAATTATTTAATACTTTCCGTAATTGACATGGCCAGCTACGTTTAGCACCAGCGGTTAGTTGCAATCTTTTGACAATTTAAATTTTATGATAAGAGGTGATGCAAACAGACTTAGTTTATATGTTTTTTGATCAGATTTATTACAATATAGCTCAAACACTAACGTTATTTTCAGCGATCTTCTGTATACATTAAGATACTCCTCAGAATAATTAATTAGATATCTGGTCTGTATCTACTATTGTATAGGATTTTAATCTTTTAATACAATGTGCTGAAATTTCAAGTTACCAATAGTATTAATTTGATATCCGTCAATTTTATTATTGAAAGGATTGTTTTCACAATTTCAAACAATTTCTTATTCTTTCACTATTGTAGAAAGAAAAGTATTATAACTTTATTTTTATTATAACTAGGAAAATCTTAGTCTTGAATTTTTTTATTTGTATAATACGTAGCAATTGAAATTATTTATTGAATTATTTTTATAATAATCATTCAGTGTAGGTAGCACATTCATCCACATTCAATTAATTGGTAATATAAGATTTTATTAATATTTTCATATCTTAATTTATTGGCACTAACACAAGAATTTGCATTAGTCTTACTCCAAGTTAATGCTTGAATAACATTTAGATTAATTAATAAAATAAATAGAAAATAAAATTTTAATATATTATGATTCTTTTTACCAGCTTCATTCTATTCCCTTTAATTTTTTCTTCTATGCACAGATTCCTTAAAATCAAAGAGATCAAGCTTCGTCAAAAAGTAATCATAGATAAAAGAAATACGAATCTGTAGGTAAGACATACCACCATATTATACCACAGAGAAAATAAAGAAATTATCACTAAGTGACCAATGAATGAAATATTTTAACCACTCATCATACATAGCTTTAACGCTGGTCATCTAAAGTTTTTTACGTCGACTTCAACACTAGAATGTCGTCGCTGATCTGCGGCGAAAGCGATTTCGTATCTTGTTACCCTGCATTGCCTTCTCAGAGTTGAAAAAACGTTGTGCGCATGCGCTCTGACTGAATCTTGGAAAATTTTCTCTGTACATAACGTTGACGATATCATCCAGGCATGCGTATTACTATCTAGTTGTAATCGTATGTAGTAATTTCGTCTACGCGTGAATAGCAAAAGAGGGGTGAGAATAAGCTCCTCTTACAAACCGTTAAACGTGTTTCCTTATCGCAAACAAATATAGTAGGATGTCTTTACGGCAGGTTCGCTACTTTTCCGTAAAAAGCCATTTTTAGAATTATATTTATCAAAATAAAATTTGAGACCGGAAGTCTACTCGAGACTGTGAAATATGCATTTGAAAATTAGTCTAAAATAATTTTTTTTGCTAAATTTATTTAATTTTCCTTTTTTTAAGTTAACAAATACACTGCTAATTCAATTATCTATTTTAGTTTTACAATAGCCGTAATTATAATCTAAGATATAATTATTAAAGTAAAAATAAGTGATTTAAAACATTTTACATATAAATTATCATTTTTCTTTCGTCAGCAGTATCTGTGGACTTCAAATATTTTTATATGCTTAATTTGTGAACAATAAATTAAAATATATACTTAACAAAAAAGAATAATATCAAGTTTCTAATGAGATTTTGTTGCTGAATTGGAAGTTTTCATGACACCATGTAGATTTTTTTATCGTAGTTAAATTTAATTTAATTTTTTTATACATATATTATTTACTAACATAACCAGCAGGTAGGATTCTAAACTTTCGTATACTCTAACACATGAGAAAACTAGAATAATAAAAGACGTCAAATAAACTTCCGTCGCAAAGTAAACCAAATGGAACCACGCGTGGTTTGAAGGATCAAACAAACTCAAATCCCTGCATTCTTTTTTGCGCAACAGGACATACAGCTAGACTCCCTAAATGTTGCTTCCTTACAAAATCGCGCCCAGGGTGGTTTTGGCAAACTGCCAAGTTTCGAGTCCCTTCTTCTTTTCACTGTCACCAGTAGTAGGCATGCGCAGGCAGTTAGTTTCAAAGTGAACAAGTATGCGTTATACAGACAGACAGTCAACCCTTCGACGGTGTTGGCCAAAATTTTACGGACCTACATTCATGACGATAAAACTGTGTACGCAAATTTTATCCCTCTATCTATCTTCAAGTTTTTGAGGTTATAGCGTTCGCCTGACCGCGGGCAATACAGATTGACAGACTTCCGTTGGCGAGATTTTGTCCAAATTTGATAGAAACCACAAATTATGTTTAAAGACCACACATACAAAATTTCATCCCTAGCTCCTAATAGTTTTCCGAGTTATCGTGTTCACAGACAGACAGACAGACAGACACACATGACAGACAGACACACAGACGCAGACATAATTCCAAAATTGTGATTTCCGGACTCAGGAAAGGTCTAAAACGTGGAGATTCGTCAAAATCGAGTTCAATTTTTGACGATTACAATACTTTCTCTTTTACATCTTCAGCATAGAGAAAGTAAAAGAAGTCATAATTATACGTAAGAGAACCAAGCTTTACTGAAATACTTTAAAGAAAATTGGAAGTTCAAATCAATCACATGTTGCCAGAATAAGAATGCAGAAAACTGGAAGTCACGCACTTTTCCTAGGCATTGACCAAGTGACAAAGCAGCAAAGTATGAAAGAAATCGTCCATTCAATTTTATAAGAAATAAAATTAAGTGCAAATCAAAATAAAATTATTTCCTTCCTTATTAACATGTAGGTTCACATTTATTTTTGTTTTTTTTTACTAAAAAGACAAAAAACTAATATGTTAACTTTCAATTTACTTTACGTATTTTGAATAAGTTTTTTTACGGCATTTTTATTTTTCAAAATAACATTTACATTTTGAGGAATGCGTCTTGTAAATAATGAGCCATATGATCTTTTCTTCTTTGCTAACATTTTGTCATTCTAAGATAGTAGGTATTATATATAATGCCTATGGAAAGTATATAATAAATATCATATTCATTCTTGCCTAAAATGACAGGCATTCTATAGAATAGGCGTTTTCTATACATTATCGGTAAACCAATAAGAAATAGAAGGTCGTTTTCACACATTCTGGATAAGCATTCATAATATATATAAAAGGCAATTCCACTGAAGAACGTCAGTGTGAGGCCTGTTGCACGCTAAATCATCAGTGGTCAAAACATCCTCCCAATTTGGCGTGGAAGTTTGGAGAGGGGATACCAGCTCAGGTGTCGTTCTCGTCATCGGCCGTAATGGTTCAATTACGGGTTCCGTCCAAATAGCCTCGTGTGTGCTTCAAAACGGACGTTAATATAACTAAACTAAATAAACCTATCGGAGTTAAATATGATGCATAGATGATAGGCCAGGAAGGAGAGACGTGAATAATCTCGATAAGTTAGAACCATGCTTTGTCTCTAAAATCAAAATATTATTGTTTCATTTTTTCCATCTAAAACGTATTTCTGTTCTGCATACTTCTCAAAATCTTGTAATATATGAGATAAAAAAAAAAGGACTTAAATAGCAACATATTTAACTCTGACAAAAAAATTAATTTACGACATAAAAGCAAATTAAATTCAAATCATTAATTGCACTGTCTTTTCATTCAATTGAATTCCTTGTACAACCCGGAAGCTTAATTTTATTTTTCATAGGATTCTCTAGCAGCATAAGTATCTGAATTGATATCATTAAATATTATCAATAATGAAAAAAGCAGAAACAGTTAAGAAACATATTTCAATTATATAATTAAATTCAAATTATAAAATTACAGACACTGTTTTTTTACAATTTTCAGTAAAGCATTTATAAAAAATTAAAATTAATATCCTTATTCCATTCCTTACTTGCAAAAGCCAGACTTTTTTTCTGTTGTTCGTTTTACGAAGTGTATAAGAGAAAGTCTTGCCTGGTCAAAAAATTCCGAACTCGAGATGTTTGACAGATCTCCACGTTTTACTTGGGCTTCCGCAGTAATACGTTTTGTATCGTGTCTGTTTGCTGAACCGATAACTCAAAACGGATTAGACCAGGAGGATGAAATTTAGTATTCTTTTACACACAGTAGGTTTCTTTCAGAATTTGCCAAATCCTTCATAGAATTCTGTCTGTCCGTGTTCATTAATGATACGATAAGTCTAAACTTAATATAGCTAGATGATGAAATTTGGTATACAGTTTTATCAGCAGCAGAAATGTGAGGTCATACAGCGGAATTTTTTGGATAAATCAGTGCAGGGTTGCTTGCTTTGACTTTACGTTGATTTATACCTTCTTAATTTCATTTATTATTGCCTTGTGATCAATGAAATTTTATTTTCTGTCGGACAAATTAACAATAAAAAAATGCCAATGTTATGGTTTAAAAAAAATGGAGTAGTTCTTGCTTTCGACACTCTCTTATAACACTTTATAATGTGGGATCATTAAATTTTTTATGTGTATGAACACAAGCATGTTGTGTTGTTGTATGGATTAGAAATTTGAAGAGTGAGGTGACTGCTCAGTATCATCTCGTTCACCGTAAATTTCGCTGAAGTCCACTCGAAAGTCCCTCCTGCTTGGCGCACAAATCAGACATTAATATCAACAGTTATACAACACTGCTTTAGCATATTGGAAATGGAGAATTGGGACGCTCTGGTAGCTTGAAAATCCGTCGAAATGATAAACAACAGGTGATCCTACAGCGAAAGCATCACTGCTCGGGAAATACTTAGGCATATGGAAATGCCTTATGCGTTCCTATGGAAAATCTTTCTCAAAGTATTGAAACTTTTTATTTACAAAATTAGCCACACAAAACAACTACGTGACAGCGATGAGCAAACTTGCATGATTGTTGTTCAGAAGTTTAAAGGTCGCGTGGAAGTTGAAGATGAATGGCCTTATAATCATCTTATTGTGAGATGAGCCGCATTTTTGACTTTACGAGACTGTAAACATACATAGTTCTCGCATTTGAGACAGAATCATCATGCGTGTCAGCACATACCTTTAAAATAACCAAAAGTTAATGTTTTATATGGATTCACAGACTCCTTCTTATTGGCCTGTATTGCTTTAAAGGAAACTGTGCCAATAGCGTAGTCTCTTGTTCCGTTACTGAATTCAAATGTCGAACAATGACTCTACATTATATTATTCCACAACTATAACAGCTTGGATGCGTGCAATCTACCATAATAATCGAAAATAGAGCATTGCCTTACATTGGATAATGTGTTCAGCAATTTGTACGGCAGCATTTAAAACACAAACTGCGAGTTTATTTGTATTTCGTTGTATCTGGCAATTTCACTCTTTGTGATTTTTGGTCAAATGGAAGGATGCCATTTAGTTACTTTCAAATATCTTATTATCTCTGCAAAACTTCTGAATGGACGTTGAAATAATGCGTTTTGGGGTACAACATGAAATTCAAAGAATGCATTTTTTTTCAAAAATTTGAGAGGTGATTTCATTTAAGCATATGTGTGATGCCAAATTAAAATATGTTGCGAAAAATCTGGTTCCTGTAAATCTTTCTTCTGACTGCCTGAATGTATAGCGCGGATTAATAGTTAATTGTGAAAATCGGAAATATTTTTATTAAGCAATAATTGAAATCTTACGGTCGGAATACAACAAATTAGCTGACATTTGGAGTCATTGATATTTTAATAATTGAGCTCCAAACAATGCTTCACGTTATCTTATTATTACCCTCATTATTATGAAATAATTATCCTAAAAGTCTACAAGTGCAGTTTCTAACAATTACTTCTGCTTTCCTACATATTCTGTTCACTTTATAATGAAGTCGTGAAAAGCTGTTTCCTAATGGGAAAGAGCATAGGGATGTGAATTATGTGTTTAGAAGTGTTGCGCCGCAGAGAACGGCATTCTGAGGATCGACTCTGCAATGTCTTATACTGTCGCAGTGGGTCTCGACGGAAAGCATGGAACCTTTGCGACCACATTTGCCACATCCAAATTTTATGCGGCCAATTTCAAACTACGTTATTTGTAATAGTTATAGCAATAACTGTTTAAAGATCTGGAAAAACCTACTGGGAATATCAAAGATTTTGCCATATTAAGAAGCAAACTCAAGGTAATTTTAAAACGTAAATCTGGAAAATAACTTTCACAATCAATTGACAACTCTTTCTGAAATACATGCAATTCTTTTTGCTTAAGAAAATTCTAATAATTTTTCCTCATAATACATTTCCTATTAGCACAAGACACCCAACAATATTGCTGTCCTAAAAATACTGCTTGGCAATCAGAACATTGAGCAACATCGTGGAGATATCTCGCAATATCTTTTGCTGATAGTGTTTGGATTTAGATATGAGAACACACTTGGTTCAGTTTTTCGTTGATAAGCAACAGAAGTTCGAATGTATTATTGAAGTTGCGACCAAAAATGGCACACTTTTATAGAAATAAAAAGTTTTATAATTATAACTTTTATTTATATAAAACGTTTCAATTTAAACAAACGTTTATAGAAATAAAAGTTTTCTTCAATGATTTATATAAATCATTGATGAAAGTTTATTCATTGTTTCGTAATTAGAATTTCATTTCATAGTGAAAGCAATTATTTTTACACCAACGTTATGTATTTCTTCTATCGTCGGCGTTAATCTTGAAGAGCGGTACATATTTTCTTTTGTTCATCTATTTTCTTTCCGATTTTTCGCGTACGACGCTTTGGCCTAGTGGTAAGGTCACGGCTTTGGGGCCGGAGGACTCCAGATTCGAAACACGATTCCACTAATGATCCGTCTTGTATTTGACCCGCTGCACGTTAAATCATACTTAGGGAGCCAAACGTCCTCACGTTGGTATGGTGCGGAAGTTTGGAGAGGGAGGTGCCAGCTCAGGTGTCGCCTTGTCATCTGGCCAAGTTTCAAAATTACGATGTACGGCCCAAAATAGTCCTGCTGTTGCTTCAAAACGGGATGTTAATATAATTCCACTAAATTTCGCTCAAAGCGGAACTGAAATTGACGATAAATAATTGCTTTTGAATGAAAACAACATAATATTGAATAAAGAATTTCCTTCATTTTTGAAGCAGAATTTCCGAATTTACTTAAGGCTGATCTCTCCACACGTTAGCGAAAACAGTGAAGACGCTGCATCAAAATTTTGGGACACAAAATATCATGATGACTACAAAAATTCTTATGATTATTATAGACATGTTCTTCTTTGATTTGTTAAAATCCACTTCTCTTTAAAAATTTACGACGGAGAAAAATTAAGACGATTTTATTCTTTATATTTGAAGGCATTGTGGTATATAGGATAATAAATTTTTCTTTGTGGGAGTAGAATATCTGACTACCATGAAATTTTGTGGTATCTTAATGAGTATCATTTTTTCCAGAACTTGCTACTCTAGATTTTTGACATGATATTTATTATAATTATAAAGTAAATAAGGCTCTATAAATATCTCAGAACGATGACATATTTCTTTAACTAGTCCGAAGGGGTAGCTGCAACCTTCTCAGAATGTTTTGATTAGAAATAAAATACTTGTTTGTTTCGGATTACCTATTTGGAGAGGATATTTCTTTTGCCAACTCAGAATGAAGCAACCCTGACATATACATGTGATGGGATAATTGACTGCTAATGTAGAAAAGCAGGTATTATAGAGACTCCAAGGTTGATCAACGGAAGTTATAGATGCATTTCCTGATCACTAGTTAAACAGAGGGAATTGAATGCCCAGTTGTTTAATTCAAATAAATGACGAAGATGAATACTTGTTCATGAGAACCAGTGCTTGGCTATTTTTCTCGAGCTCAATTGTTATTCTTTTGCCGATTAAAAAGTCTAGCGGATTGAAACCTCGAATATAGTTTATTTGCCAGGGCGGTCCAGGAGGAAGAGACTTCTTGAATGTGATCTTCTATTGACACTGTTTTTAAATCTGCATCAAAGACTCCATTTCTGATGAAAGAAGGTGTATTTGGTATGATACAAATTATTCTGTTTTGCATGAGTTGCAGTTTCTCCCAGTTGTATCATCAGTTATGCAATTGGTTAACGTGCGGTACTTAAGCAGCAGTGTCTTCCAGTTGGTTTCTGATATAAGACCCCAAATTGGTAATAATTACATCAGAATAAGTCGGATAACAAGTCTATATAGCAATACTTTGATTCTAATGTACATTTTAGAATACCTTTTTTATCAGAAAGATAAATAAATGTGTTGTGGCACAAAATTTATCTTTTATACTCTACCTGGCTGAAAAAAGTTGCTTACCTTAATATTTGAATGGACCACGTTTGCTCGGATTACAGCTGGCATTTGACGTGGCATTGTTTCAATAAGATTCTGTATATTATTAGCGCTTATTGTCGTCCAGATTTGCAACAGTTTGTCACCGAGACACTGAACTGACGACAGAAGAAAAGAATCACCTCGTAACCGGTCTGCCAGATCCGAAAAAGTTCTGATTGGGTTAAAATACAGAATTGTGGTGGCCAGTTTATGTGGGGAAATGTGTCCTCATGTTCCCTGCACCAATTCTTAATAATTAGTGCTCGGTGGATCTTGACAATGTCGTCCTGGAATATGTCAGTTCCATCGGGGCAGTAAAAGTCCATTTATGGGATGAACTGGTCATTAAGCACGTTTCAGCAATACTTCGACTTAATTTTATTGCCGCACAATGTTGCTGATACCAGACCCATTGAAGCAACCCCGGATTATAATACTGCCTCCATTGACCTGCACAGCGGGTCTCTTCGGGAGGTTCCCTACCCTGGGTTTCCCATCGTTCTGGAATGGGCTGAATCTTGACTCATCCTTTGACATGACATTTTCCTACTGCTCAATAGTCCAATCTTTATGCTTCTTAGCAAATAGGATAAGTTTTTTGTGGGTACTCGCCGAAACAAGTGGTTTTCTTGTGGGCCTACAACTGTTCAGCTCCATTTCTTTAAGTTCTCGTCGCATTGTGCACGTTGACAATTCCGTATGTCCCATGTTAAACATTGACGTGAGTTCAAGAGTTGATTTCTTGCAATTAATCTTCACCAGGCGTTTCAGAAATCTTCGATTCCCAGAACTTAAGAGATTTTTCCGACCACTTTTTATTCCGAGATGTTCACGATTCAGCACTGTTCTTCCAGGTTTAATAATGCAATGGACACTTCTGAAACCAATTCCAATGATTTGTGCAATCTCTTTAGTCGTTTTCTTTTAATTGATGTAGGCCAATAATTTGACCCTTTTTATAATCAGAAACATCGTTCTCACGACCACGTTGAATATTTTCACACATACTTGTTACAAAATTTATCAATTGCACAGTGCTTCAGCACTATTTAAATGATAAATTAGCAGTACCACCTTCTAAATCGCTGTATTACGGAGGTATTTAGAGACTCTTATGTATTTGCATAGTTATTTAACATGGCCACTTGTTTTGGCCAGTTGGTATATATTGAAATGGTTTCTGAAGGTCAGCTTGTTATCCAGCATCAGACCAACATATTTGAGATGAGTCTTCCTTCATCTTAATTTTCAAAGAGGTTGAGACGATCACAGTTCTGTATATAATCGACTTTCTTAGATATTATTGCTTTCGTCTTATTTGTACTTACAGCAATTTTTCAGCATGCTTTCGATTCATCAAGAGTGTCCAAGCTATTTTGAAGATTCTGATATCAAATTGTATAATGTTCCAAGCAAAGGCAGTTGGTTACGTAACGACGATGAGGAAATTCACGCGTATCCCTTATGTAGTAGAGGGGAATGACAATGGTGCCTTTAAGAGTACCTGCTTGAATTTGTATTGCATTGAAGAGTTCACAGTGCAAATAGAATTTAGTTGTTCTATTGAAGAGATAATGCATCTTGATGAACATAATGTATCCCGGGAACTTTTGTTTAATGAGCTTATACAGAAACCTGTCATGTCACATCTTGTTAAATGCTCTTTTGATAACAGTGAAGACACATCCTGATAATACTCTATGGTTAATTAATAAATTTATACATTTCAGGTAACATGCTTTGAGAAGAAAAATCGATTCGGATAATAATCCGTCAATATTATTATTAATCACCGGAATTGTATTTTAGAGAGTTATCGATTTATCTTTTTTCTGTGTGTGACATCTTTCAAAAGAAAGAAATATGAATGAAAGAAAATGTGTTAACACCGGGGGAATATTGAAGCGATAACGGAACCAAAATTAGAGAACAAACGACGGGAAACATATCGAGTGAGAAAAAGCTAGCTTTGGATGAGAAGAAGAATCTCAAGTCAAACCATCCTCGCCCGGCCTTAGCGTCCAGCCTAATGAAGAGTGATCGCTGAAACATCTGGGATAGTGAGTTCGAAGTCCTAAGGCTCTTTGCACACACACCGATTCGTGAAATATCGAGAACAGTTGGAGTTTGCACACGTACCGACACCGACAAAAAGCCGATCAGCTGTCGTTGATTGCCGCTGCGCTTCGCCGACGCCGTTAGCTGCGGGACGTCCCAGTGACACGTGTAAACCAACTGTCCCTTGCATACGAACAGATTTCGGTCGATCGACTTCTGTTTTGCCGTTTCTTCCCTTTCTTTTCATAAAAGTAGTAATATTTTGAAAAAAATATTGAACAATATTTTTTAGTTATAAGTTTTTTTGGCGGGTTGAGGGTTTTCTTAAACAATTCATTAAACTCCTATAATTATTTTTTGATATTATCAGTTAAAGGATGAGGAAATTACTTATACACAAAGTAATTAAATGATGGTTAAAATAAATATCAGTGGCGGATTGAGTTTGTTATATATACCCTGGTGCTGAAACATTTAGGGATCTGAAAATTTATGCATGCTTGTCTACATTTGAACAAGTCAGTTTTTTCTATTTATAAAATAATTTTAATGATTTCGCATACATTCCATACTTTTATTTCCATTTTTTACTTACGTTTTGTACTTGCTATATTATTTACTTTTAATTAGCTTAGTAAATCTTTGTGGAATAATAAAATTCCTCTGAATTTAGTAATAGTAAATATTACATAATTTTCTAATGAATTTTCACTTAACAAAATTCACTAATGAAATAAGAATAATTCTCAAAACAACTTTACTCCCCGACAGCCCTAGAAATAAATATAAAGTTGCTGTTTTCACATTGGTTTCTCTTTCAGTTCTGATTTTTTTACAAAATAACTGAAAATTCAGGTTCTCTTGAATGTTGAAGTGATTTCTTTGCACAGTGTTATATTATTATCACCAAGGATTCTTAATGTTAACACATTATAATTTGGTTATATTGCCAAGTCAATTCTTAAGGTGTCCGCTTACGTTGAGAACTCATTTCCTGCCGAAATTCAAAAATCTTCTTTTTGTTTCACCTCAATATTATTTCTTAATGTAATTCCAAATCTCATTTAATTTTACCAGAAAGATAATCGGATATGAAATTAGAAACATTTTAGTAAAACTTAATGGCTGAAATTGGAAAAGTAAACAAGTATTTGTTTTGACAACAGTACTTTTGTACAAAATTACAACAAAGAAGCGTTTTTCTTTGTTTTCAATTATTAATTCACTTAATAGTTATTTCTGTTTAGTTGCAATTTAGAGTTACTTCAGTTTGAATTTAGAATATTTTCAGTGTGAGCTTCTTTATTTTTTACGGCATTATTGAAAATTTTGTATTTTTTATTTACTTATTCATTTAATATCTCGATAACCTAAATTATCCTACAAACTCCCAAATCTCATTTGCATCTAATCGGATGTAAAATACCTGTCCCCCATGTGTCTTTGTTCTCGTATCTCCCATACACTAGCAACTTGAACTTGAATGACTGTGCGATATTGTGCCTGAGTATTTAAATCAATATAAAAGTTTTTAGTCAGTCTTCGGTTCCCATTTGTTAAATCTGCAACGATTGTGACTCTCAATTACTGAATTGTTTCCATATATGTTATTCAATAGAAATAAGTCATGTAGTCCAGGAAGTGTTATTTTTGTTATAACAACACGTCTGAAACGTTGTGTATATTCAGCACAATCTTTAGGAAAAAGTAACAAGACATTTAAAAATTTATTTCTTTGCAATGCTTGAAAACCTACAAGTATAGAAATTATCATCACAACTGTATAATGTTTTTTCGGGGGGGGGGGGGCTAATTTCATTTGCAGGAATCCATTCAGAGAAAAAAATCGGTAGGTGTAATGGAGAAATTTCGAGATAGCAATTAACAATTTTAATTAACTCGGTTAATCAGTTTCTCGATCTCAATAAACATGTCCCTTTGAGTTATTAAAATCGACAATATTTTTGTGAACATGCGATAATATATACCAGAGTTACTGAGTTTCCCATTTATTTTGTACATAATACCACGCGTATAATATCTTGTTCAAAAAATGATTTAGAAGCAGGATGCAAATATGGAATTGGGACTTACACCGCGTTATAAAAACTTAAAGAGAGGTTTGAAACTGAACACTTAAACTTAATTATACCTATCTTAACTCGTGATTTTATTTGAGTGAACTGAATGCAGAATTATAGTTTATGCAATGTGCACATGATTTTGAATGATGCTGAGACATTTCAGATTCAAATGTTTCGGATTCTTCATTTACGATTCCATGTAAACATGATAACTTTGACAAACTAGTGCTATATCTTTTATTAAAGTATCACGCTACAAAACGGCGAAAATTTAAATATATTCTATGTATGAACATTCATCAATTGAAAAGAAAAAAACACAGAGAAGTGGGAAGTCTCTGTGAAAAAATATTATCCTAGAGTTAATCTGATACTAAGCTGACTTGAACCTGATAATTTTCTTCTGAAATAATTTAATAAGTATTGCTTGAACAGATTTACGTTAGAATCATTTACATATGTTATCATTTTATGGAAATAGTTTAGACAAAATACAAAATTTGGATGTACATAAACGTGTTTATAACACCATTACCACTATTTTAATATCAACTTTTTCTATATAAAATTTTATTTTCCGAATTTATCGCCAACGAACTTTATCCGAATAATTATATTGTCTTATTTAAAGCTTGGGCTTTTATACTCGAGCTGGTATTGGTCAATAGTGATGGGTCAGATTCGTTCCTTTTGCGGACTCGGATCCGAGTCCGGCTGCGGATCCGGATCCGCGGATTCGTTCCGACTCCGAAAAAATGGATTTATAGCCCATAATTACTTTAATAATCTTTATTATTGAACTCATATTTTAATATAATTATGAATCATAATTAATAACATAATAATTTTAATTAGATAATTAATTGCATTGGTATTAATTTTAATTAATAATTATAATTAGATAATTAATTGCATTGGTATTAATTTTAATTAATAATTATAATTAGATAATTAATTATATTGATTATAATTTTAATAATTAATTTTAATTATTATTAATTATTTTTTTAATTAACATTTCTGTTAATTATGTAAAATTTCGTTAGTGAATTTAATGGAACTTTGCAAAAATCTTCAGTATTTTGACGCTTTTGATTTCTATTATCTGGTTAGGACTTCCCATGAATATCATTTAATTTGATGGAAACAATATATTTACTAAAGCGTTCAGTAATGAAATTTAAGCTCAGATTTCTTTCTAATTAAATATCAAGTTTTCAATCTTGATGAGCTCCATACAGTAAAAAATATTTTAATCATCATCAAGGAATATTAAACAACTCTTTGCATTTATCAAAGATCTACTGCTGTTAAAATCTGTTATTAAGTACATTGATAAAATGTAATTTTTTAGTGAATTTCAGGCAGTTGAATCAAATGCTTTTAAATTTTGAGCAAATTATGAATGTCATTTAAATATGCCTTTCTCAAAACGTGCATGCATGGCAAGGTCGGTAGAGCGCCGTGTTACGAATCCCACTGGCCCGGGTTCGAGCCTGAGTCTTTCTTTCGCGGTTGCTGCAAGGCTAATGTTTTCGAGAATTTGAATTTAGGATATTCTCTTTTTATAATATATATTCAGCTTCTTATTCTATTTTACTCTTTTATTTCCAAACCCAATTTATTATTAGATAAATTTTTAATAATTCCTAGTGTCCAAAATCAAAAGGTATAAAAATATTTTTCGATGGCCTTTAAATTACTCACACGGAAGAAATATTATTTCTTAATAATTTCTAAATTGCGTTTCTGATTGTTGACTTATCTTAAGCATGTATAACAAAAATTCTTGACTATTTGAAAAAAGTCCAGGCTCAAAATTTTCTTTTAAATGGTTTTTTTTATCAAATCCATTAATTTCAATTTATCGAGATTTAACTAATGAAAAGATTTTTGATATTGTAATCTTGAGTTAAGAATAAAAAATTATAATTATTTTAATTATAATTATTATTATTTATTTTTACTAAGAAGTATGTCAAAGAAGGTAGTTTAGCAATTTTTATAATATGTTGCGAATGCAATTTTTTTCTGTTTAGGAGAGAAAGCTATTTTGATAGTAGATAAATTAATTCAGAAAATACAAAAACATTGCATTAGCATTGGAATCTTTACTTAATTTCAGTGCAGTTGTTCAGAACACCAACAACTGAGTGAAAAATAGATTACAGAATTCCATTTTATGCAAACATTAAAAAATTATTGTAAAATGCAACAAAAAGATATGCCATTTCAAATTAAATAATAGCATGTAAAAATAGTAAAATTTTCGTATTAGATACAAAACAATATGATATGGAATACAAATATATAATTAAAACTGCATAACTGCATTGAGATGCAATTTTTTGAATTCGGGCAACCTTATTGAATTAGCTTCGCAGAGGGTTAAATATGCAATTACGATTTATAAAACGATATTTTGAAATTAGAAATTTATTTTTAAATACTAAGCAAATAAACTATTATATTATTGAAATAATAAATTTTTACAAAAGCTTTTAACCTATTCAACATAGGTTTGAAGAGCCACAAACATCGTATTCAACAATGTCCCATATGTACACACATGAGATTAATTTATTACAAAATTGTATAAAACGTAGTGTGAGAGCTTTACAAGAAAAATATAAAAGACCCACTTTAATTTTAATATTTAAAAATAAACTTGTTATTTAAAGATTTTTTCTTAATACATATTTTGTAATTAAACGAATTTCGAATTTTATAATATGCTCTCTGTATGTGCGTTTCACTTAAACAGACTTCCTTTGAAAAAATAAAATTAAATAATTCTATTAAAAAATGGTGGACAGACATTCATTGAGTATTAAATGACTGATCGAAGAAAAGGTTATGGTATTCAAAATGGTATGCATTGATATCCTATGCTTTAAACACACGTATTAAATTTGCAACTCGCAATGTTTAATAATTTTTATTCTGTTATGTGTTAAGAATTTAGTGACTATTATCTCTGTAACCAGGGGGTTCTCTAAATGAGCCCATTCTAGTAATGTTTAAATATTTCATGTCATGTGATGTTTGCATATAACAAAGTAATGTTCGCACAATTATATGGTAACCTAGATTAAATAACTAATTTTTAAATCCATATTCTTTATTCATTCATGTCAGGTGTCAATTTTTTGTTACTGTTTCAGATCTGCTGTCTTAATGTTATCTAGGGAATATTTGCTCTGCTGGGATGTTTATTT
The DNA here is from genome assembly GCA_013235015.1 of Araneus ventricosus. Taxonomy (NCBI): domain Eukaryota; kingdom Metazoa; phylum Arthropoda; class Arachnida; order Araneae; family Araneidae; genus Araneus; species Araneus ventricosus. Next base: position 8,011 of record BGPR01023643.1, on the reverse strand, counting down.
CTTTATGATTCCTATGATTATGTGATGGGATATAAAAGATTGACCAATATACTGACCAATAAATCTAGCATAACCTTTTGGAATGAAAAATGGAATGATAAAACCTTGATGTAGTAAAAAATTAAATGCCATGAAAACAGAATCACAGCGTAAATATTGCAATGCGTAGAAACAACAAAGTCATTGGCTATGTCTGTATTGATCAATATGTAATATTTCATTACTTTTGTAACATTAGCGTAAAGGAATCTACCTTTGCCTTCAAGCTTGCCGAAAAGGGATTTTTTATTTAGCAAATATTACTAAAAACAGAAATAAAGAAACATTTAATTGCAGGTCACATTCGAGCTCATTTCAGTTTCTCGAGTATAAAAAATTGAGAATATAAATTTAAAAGTAATTTCAAACAAATAATGAAAAAACTTTAGAACTTTTTCAGCAAAATCTAACAATCTAAATACTCTAATACAAAGTTTTACAGGACTGTTGGCTTATAAGTGAGTCAGCTGAATGAAAAAAAAGGTCTGGAATAATTTTATAAAAGTCATTTCGAAATTTCAAAATCCACCTCTAATCTAAAAACATATGGATTTGCGTATATAGATAAGTTAAATGGTTTTTATGAACAAATTTGGAATAAACTCCAAGATTTTATTAGACTGATTACAAGTAATTCAAACTTGAATTGAGAGCTGATGCTGTCATAAAACTGATAAGGTTAAATTACGGTTTTAGCTAGTTTATGTTGGCTTCTGAGAGAATGAACCGCATATAGTGAATATCAGAGATGGCTCCAGTACTATTTTTCTCTCTGTCTGTAACAAAGAATGGTCGAAATAATGAGAAAAGTATAGAAAGATATATATTACATGATACAACTTCCAGTTCATTATTCTGATGGAAAATTTTTATCCTGTTATAAACTGGATTTATTTTCAGCTATATTTCTGAGGTTATGTAAGTTTGTGAACTCCAACAAACCTTCATAACTAATCCAGATATACGGATCTCAAGGATGACTAATGATTGTAAATGTACAAATAAAATACTTTGGAAATGCTAACGTGTCAAAAACAACAATGCTTATCTAAAGAGAATGTAAATTTCCGATGTTCGAATCAGACCGAACAACGCTATAAATGAAGCTTTTCAACTTTTCAGTATGCAACTGTAGTGAATCAGAACATATTAGGATGGTGAGCATAACTTGAAATTTTTGACTTTATAGTTGCAAAAATCCAGGTGTTATAACCATTTTAATAAACTTTTAATTGGGGGAATAATTAAAATATAAATAGAAAGAGAGCCGATCAGTTGAGAAAGGTGAAATTTCGGGGATAATCTGGCACTGTGGTGGCTAATATTAAAAAGTCACGAAATGAGTTGCGAAACTCTTTGTTCACGCAGATTGCAGGTGAGAGGATTTTAATTAAAATGACGGCAGATGGTCATGAAATTCAGTTAGAGCACCAGGACTACTTTTAAACTAGAAGTCTTAGCATGTTCTATGAAATCAGCTTGTTTACCATAGCCCAAGTGTGAAAAAGAAAAAAAGGCTTAAAATAGCGGAAAAAAATTTTAGAGTTCGTAAATAGGATAAAAATACAAAAAAAAAATTTGAAGATTAAAAAATCTAAATGGAACCGTGGTGTTTATGATAGTTAATAAAATTGTGCTGATTCTGATTTTTTATTTGCAAAACTACAGAAGTTATAGCCGTTTTAATTAGCTTTTAATTGGGGCGGAATGATTAAAACGATTCCAAAATTAAAATATGCGGTTGTGAAAGATGCGGAGATGTGAAAACATGATTCAATAACAAGAAATATTATTTTTTTGTTTTTCAGGATTTTTTAAATATTATAATAATTTTCTCTAAAATTATTATATTATATTGATTCTGAATCGGAATCAGTAATTCAGAATCCGCGCAATCAGAGTGAATCCAATTCCGATTCACGAATCCGATTCCGCGGATTCATCACGAATCCGATTCCGCGGATTCATCACGAATCCGATTCCGCGGATTCATCGCGAATCCGATTCAGCGCGATTCCGATTCCGCGTTTTCAGCGCGCTTCCGATTCCGCGGATTCAGCGCGATTCCGACCAAAAGGAACGAATCCGGTCGTTCCTTTTGAGGATCCGGATCCGCGGATTCGTTCCGGAGTGAACGACACATCACTATTGGTCAACATAAATTATTGTTGTCATTTGATATGGATGAATGGACCTTATATACCGTTTGGTTAGTATATAAAAATAACTCTTAAAAGACAAAACAATGTGAGTTCCTATTCTATGGTATACAAAATATAATGTTTTTTAAAAGGTAAAACTTGATTTGAGAGTATTTGCTTAAAAGAGATATTTTAATTTATAATTATCACCTATAAAAGCAAATTTTGGGAGAAATAGTATATGAAATTTAAATAAAAACAAGCCTTTTCATTTAAATTGAAACATTTTTTTTTGACGACTAAAATTTCTTGTAACGTTTTTCCACTCAAATCTTGGAGAAATGTGTGGTCAGAAAATTTCATTTCCAAAATTAATTCCTTCGACGGCTTTGATTTAGGGCTATTTGTTTTAATTTCCAATCTTTTATATATTACATTTGAGGCTTTCGCTAAACGCTGCAACCTGGTATGTTTGTCGTAACTCGTAATAAATTATTTTTATCTTGCATTGATTTTTCTTTTGCTTATCTTTAAATATTAAATTCTTCTGAAATGAGTATATTTATGTGTTGTAACACATGGCTTAGAGATACTTTATTAAAAAAATAAAGTTATGACATATGCTGTTATATGCCATATGCTTTTTGCTTACATTGCAAGTAGGGAAGTTCGCAGTGAACTATATATAGTCACTTTCTTTATTGATATGATATGTATTATATCGTTTACAAGATTAGATATATTTATGATAATATGTACACCTTTTGTTTTACCCACTATTACTGGTTTACCACTATTTGAGTCTGCAAGCAACGGAATAAACGAATTACTGCCTGTGCGAAAACGTCAATCATTGCTTTCAACAAGTGTATTTGTCGATCATGACTTATGTTATCATTATAATTTAAGTTACTTAAATAATTGTTCTGAAAAAACTGTGTGATTGTTATTTATACGTTTTCAGAAAAAAACATTGTTTTTTTTAATATGGAGTAGTTTAGTTTATGAAATGGCTTGGCAATTGTTAAGAAGTATTCCTTTCAACTGCTATTATAAATAATAAATCGGAAACACAGTGACGTAGTCCGCAGCGAGCTTAGCCTTAAAAAAAGAGTTAAATATATTCAATTTATAACAATGTAGAGGCAAGAGAGAATTCCTTTCAAAAATGCACACCGAGAACCCAACATTGCCATCAATTTTCGATCCATCGGTGTACACTACATAATCACAAGCAAAATCTTTTTCAAGTATAACAATCTTTCATTCCTAAAATCCAATTTTAAAGGGTCGATCAGTTCAATATGTCTGTCTGATCTTAGTTTCTAAATATTGAATCTAATGACTAAAGATTTAAGAAGAAACATTTTTTGGATCGAATGTAATTTTAAAATTTGAGCATTAGTTAAGGCCCCACCCCAAACAGCAGCGCCGTAGAGTAAGGCCTTTTCTACAACCGTATGATACCAAAATTTAAGTGAAAAAGGAGAAACACAACAATTAGACTCAATTAAACCGTTAAAATTAAAACAAAGATTCTAGGCTTTACTGAGAAGATCAAAAATATGCGGATTCCAAGCTAATTTGTTATCAAAAAGAATTCCAAGTTATTTCAAAGATGTAGTGATTTAAACAGATTCGCCGTTTAATTTAAAAATTCAATTTCTGTTAAAAACTGTTTTATTGTGTTTAGACAAAGACCTTGAACTAATTGACCTAAAATCCAACGCTTGGCACTTGTCAGAAGCGACCTCTAATTTAAAGAAATTTAATTCTTTGAAAATCAAATCAAGAGCATTATTTGTATTTAATTCTAAAATATCTCTGGTACGACCAAAAGTAACAAACGCCAGCTCGTCGGCAAAGGCTTGAAGATAATACAAATCATTATTAAGTTGCAAGACATGATTGAAATAAAAATTCCACAGAAAAAGAGCCAGGACAGAGCCCTGAGGACACCCTTTAAAAATTTCGTTTTTAACAAACAAATTATAATCGTTGGAAACAACACACCTATTAATTAAATAAAAATAAATAGAATTTCTATAAGTAAAAAGTATATGATCTTTATCCAATAAACCCAATAAAATAGACCAATTCATATTATCAAAAGCAGCCTTGATGTCAACAGATACTAAGGCGGCATGTAAATCATTTGTTAAAGACTGAATTTTAGTAATCATTTTTGACACAGCTAGCTCGCAGCACCTATTTTCCCTAAAACCGTATAGATTAGGATGAATAACATCATTGGTAGAAAACCAACGCTGAAATTTCAATAAAAATAACCGTTCCAATATTTTATCCAAGCAAGGAAGTAAACAAATGGGTCTGTAAGACCCTACTAAGCTAGGGTCTCTACCTGCTTTTTGCAAGAAGAAGACCCTAGCATTTTAAAAAATTTTAGGAAAATACGAATACTGAAAGCACAAATTAAAAATTTTCAGCAATAAATGTTTATTTGTTTCAAAAACAGCACTTCACATTTTATCATTACAAATCAACAAATTATTCATAGTAATAAAATCTATAATGGCTCTCCCACGAACATCTTCAAAATCATAATTCCAGATGAGTGACCTCGCATTGAAGTCACCCAAAATTAAAATATTTTTATTTATTGCATTAAAATTATTAAATTCATCAATCAACAAATCAATATCGTCGTGTGGAGGAAAATAGGCACTAATAATTTGAATTTCCAATTTGTCAAGTATAGCAATTAAACCCGCAGTATGACTTGTACTATAACCCAGAAAAATTTCCAAATCTTTATTAAGACAATAAATTACTGATATATTATTTAAAGAACAAAACATTTTATGGCCTCTACCTCCAGAGAGAGGAGAATTATTACTTATATATGGACCTTTTATGCAAACAAAATCAAAAATGTTTTCCTCAGCGACCACAAAGGCATGGCAGTGCGCAGACACTGAATGGTTAACATTGATTTGGAAAATCCTAAGATACCCCATAGTCAGTATTGATAACAACTCTATTAATTGCTTCAACGTAGATGGGACATTTCCTGTCCCTTGACAAATGATCAATAGCATCTTTTTCATCAAATTTCAAATTATTATCTTTATAACTGATACATTCTATTTTATTACAAGTGCTGGGGGTAAGATTGTCCCCACACTTGTAACATTTTGGTGTTTCTATACATTTAGCTTCAGAGTGGCCAACAGAACCACACTTTGTACAATATCTCGCCGAGTGGAAGTCATCGATTCGATGGAACCCCCACTAGAAGAAAAGACCCCTAACTTTTTTAATACCAGCATAAATATCGGGTTCAACACTAGTGATCCAATTTGCACCATAATTAGATTTAATAGAAAAATTGACCATAAACTTAGGATTTTCAGGATTATCTGATTTAAGTAGATCATTTTTAAAAACTAAACCATCAGCTAATTGCTCCTTTGTAACGTCTTTATTGATTCCAAAGATAATAAACTCTGGCCTGCGCTTTTTAGGCTTACTATATGTAAAGTTATTATTTATAGAGACTAACATTGCAAACTGCGCTATTAATTTATCTATATCATTGTCAGAGTCAGTTTCCACGACTAAACCACCATTTGAAATTCTTTTGAATTTTTTTTATTTTAACAGGTAAATTCCTCAATGTTACTTCATTAACCAATTTTCTTTTCGTCTCATCTAGGGACTAGCAGTTTTAGGACGTATGACTAATGCACTTGTCTTTTGAGGTTCGATAGTCCGAGTGCGGCTAGCACTTCTTTCACGTTGAAACATTTCCGAAAACGATGACACAGGACACTTTGACATCTCCTCAATTTTGTTAAATAGTCTTACATTTTCTTTACATACATCAGTAACTATTTTATTTAGTTTGTTTAGTCTTACATTTTCTTTACATACATCAGTAACTATTTTATTTAGCTTGTCAGCCTCTGCTAACTTACATTTCGCATAGGCTACCTGCCTTTCCAAACCTTTAATCTTTAAGTTTAATGATGCAGCATCTGTTTCTACTATACTAGATTCGAGATCAACAACTTTTGATCCCAACTTAATACTATCTTCTCTATCTTTGATAATTAAATCTAAAAAATAATCAAAGCGGTTAGCCAAGCTGATTGAACAACGGATCTCATTTTTTTTGCTTTACAATATTTATCAATATCATCTATGTTAGCAAAAATAATTTTAAAATAATCATCGACAAGATCCTCACACTTTGAGTGAAGATCGGAAAATGCAATCTTTTTCTTTACATCAGAAGCCATTGCTCCTAAATACAAGAATTCAAACAGAAAAAAATAGAGAACAGTTACACACAGCGTAAATAAAGACAGAAAATAACACATTAAACACAGTCGTAAAGTAGTGAGAAAAAAGAAAAAAATCACCTTCACATAAGAGTCCACAATAAAGTAGGGTCTTAAGTCTAACCATTTTCAGTATTACAACAAAAAGATCCACAGACGGTAAAACGCAGTTCGAAAATTACGGGGATTCGAACAACCCCATAGTCTTAACACTCTTTTCACTTGGAAGCTTCCAATAAAAATGGCAATCGGAATTCCGATGAAGAAAGCAACTGCGTAGAATCTTATCTTTTTTTACAATTCAGGAACCACAAAACAGATTCTCAAAGACAATATAGCGACGTGAAGCTATCACGATGGACTTTCTAATGATAAAAAAATTCCACTGCTTCTTCATAATTTTCCGCAAAACCTTTCCACCAAAAACAGAGCATCAAAACTTCCTTCCGCTCGCGGGAAAGCGCTTGGCGTAAACACGCTCAGATCTAGAACAGACAGCCTTTCGAGTATAATGGCAGTGTTTTATCCTCTTAATCCTCATCAACCTGTACGAGAAATCGAGACCCTTCTTGCACGGAATCAAAATATTTTGGTCAGATGGATCAAAGCCCATGTTGGCTACCGGGGTAACCAAGAAGTCGATACTCTCGCCAAAAAAGCATCACAGAAGGCGTTGTAGAAAAAGCTCTAAAGCCTCGATGCCAAATTGAACAACATTCACAAGAACTGTTTTTAAAAAAAAGGCAAAATCTTTGGGATAATGGAAATACTAGACGTTCTGTTCAAAAAGTGATTAAAACAGTTAATCTAAAACCAGTGTTTGGGACACGTGAATAAATTATGTGTGTCACAGAACACGGTCTATTCTCTTCTTTCCTTCACCGCTTCCATTTATCAAATTGTGACACTTGTGCCTGCGGAAAAGTAGGCGCTTCGTCCTCCACTATGCGATATCTTGCCCATCGACTCTCTCTTGGTGTATTAGGAAACCTTCTACTTCACTGGAAAGTCTGTGGTACCAAAGAGTTCTTAAGAATCCGCTTTCAAGAAAAAGAATAATAAACATGATTAAATTCATAATAGACAATGAAATCTTAATCCGACTGGAATAATTACTGAAATGCCTTTGAACAATATTTCTAACATATCTGTTATTCCATACACTGAACGTGCTAAATCCTTCCTTTCCCATAATTCTTTAATAGTAATCTCCCTAACTCCAAACCTGCACATAGTGGTTCCCCATCTTTACTACGTTACTTAACAACCTGTGTATTGATAAAAGATTTTTCATGTTATTAGTCATCATTTTCATTCATCTTTAATCCTTTCATTCACACCATGATAATCAAGACATTGTATATATTCCTTTTTTGTTGTCAATTCTATGTGTAAACATCAGCTATATAATTTCTTTGTTTATTCTTCTTCTGAATGTTTTTTCCCAACTCAATAAAGTCCACCTATATCTATACCAAACCGTATAAGAGCCACATGAGCTCTATGGGGTCTATTCTGGTACCCCCC
>BGPR01023642.1:0-24047 GCA_013235015.1 Araneus ventricosus | reverse complement strand
ATTGACCATATCTTCAGTTTTTTCTAACATCGGGAGTTCTGATATTGTCTTAATTAAATTAGGTATACTTTTCAGAGTATCGTACAGAACTTTAACTCCTTCCAAGAAGCCTAAAAATTCTTTTCATACCCTATCTCACGACTACCAGTCTGCGGGTTAAATTCGCTTTCCTGACGCGAGTTGAGTTCGACCTGCCGGGGTATTAACTTTTGTGTTTGCATTGAGTAGGATATATTTTCCTGTCTCTTGTATTGAGAAGCTAGGAATTCTCTTTGCGCTTTGGGGTAATTTACACCTTGGCCTTTCGTTGGTTTGATTTTTGGAAATAATGGGCAGCCTCTCCATGAGGCAATATGACCAGTTGCTCCGCAATTTATACACTTCGTGTCTTTATGGGGGGACGTGATCGGACATTGATTCGTCCTGTGGTCCTCACCACATTTGAGACATCTTGTCCGAAAACCACAATTTGCACTAGCATGATTGAACATGTTGCAATTCCAGCATTGCGTGGCTCCAGGAGGTTTTCTGTAATTTTGAATTTTTATTTTCAGGAACATGAAATGGGTGAGTTCGAAAATTTTATTTTCATGACCGTTTTTCCTAAGCTCAATCATAAAAATATCCATAGGGGACTTCGTTCTTTTGTTCTTTAGCTGACCTACTTTTAATATTTCAATTTCAGGGAGAGCTATAGCGAGCTCGGATTTAATTTCTTCAATATCCGTGTCACGATGTAAACCTTTCATTACTATCTTAAATGGTCTTTCACTCAATGGCCTAATGACGTAAAATTCTATCTTTTCCTGTCTGCAGAACTTTTGCATATCTCTATGCTCTTCTGTCGTCTCGGGGTAGACTTTAATATATTCCTTTGCCAATGCGGCATTTACTTTGCCAAATTTTTTATTTAGATTCTTTAACATTTCCTTGTAGTTATTGTTATTCCTGATCATTAATGGTTGAATTTTTGGCGGTGCGGGGGGGCCTTCTTTCTCGGCTGGTAGTCGCTCAATATCTGCGTATTTATTTTGTAACAAAATATTACTGTTCTCGTCTGCATTTAAGTTCCTTTTTGGAACGGAGTTTCTTCTGCTGGGGTAAATAAACCCATCTTTATCTAATCTAATTCTCGAATTATTACTATATTCCGACTCATTCGGGGCCGCTCTTTTGCGAGCGTTATTATTATTACTCATAACATTAACATTATCATGGCTTGTAACACTACTATTACTACAGACGTTATTTGTGCTACTACTACTAGGAATATTTCTTTTACGCTCAGCTTCCTCAAATATTAGCTTATTTTCAATTTCCTTAGCATTACAATTATCTAAAGAGCAGATACCAAAACATGTAATGTCACTCACCCATTTGTTGATGATTTCTTTCAGAGTTCTCAGGATCGTCTCTTTCGATGACAGAGTATTTCCATCTTCCAGCGTCAGGGTTACTTCTTCGTACTCCGTGGCCATGAACAGTAGGTTTCGCAGCTTCCTGATCTGTTGGCATCGGCTGTATGGGAGATCTGACACGGGCTTTTCATAAGTTTCAACTGCACGTCGAAAGAACGGTGTCAGGTCCGGTATTTCCTTGCTCACTTGGATCGGTGTCGGATTGGCAGCCAGTGTTGGAGACATTTCCATCTGCTCATCATGGTCGCTGTTCCCATCAGGTTCGTTCGGCACGGTGACTCCAGCACCCTCGGGCATCCTCTTGTCAGTCGTACCTTTCCCCAGATAGCTGGTCCGGCACAGGACCGACGACGTCTCTTGTAAGGTAAACAGGAATGTAGCGGAACCGGTTAAGCCCCGGACCCACGATCAGATAAACGATAGACTTCGTCTGCGGTGTGCGTTACTTCCCGCCATGGGAACAGGTAGGTTCGAAGTCGCTCGGGGACTTGTAAGGGCATCTGTGGTTTCCCGCTTTGCGGCGGTAAAAAGCTGAAACATCAAAGACGCGAGAACGAAGCGACGCGATTCCTTCCCCCTTGTTGCTCGGGTTCCCTTGGCCTGCTGTAATTTGTGCTCTGTTCTCGCGTCGTAGTTTTTTAACAGTTTCGAATGCATACTTTTAATGATGATAACTACATTTTTATTGATAAATGTTCATTTTATAATTGCTACGTTATGGAACTTTATAATCAGTATATTTAATTTACATCTTAATTAATAATAATTAAGATTTCGAAATTTGCATATGGTAAATCAAAATTTAATTATTATCGAATAAAAGGAAGCTGCAAATAACTTTTTCTTTCCAAAATTGCTTTCTGTATTACTACTGAACACATCACGATTATTTTCTAATAACATTAGTGAGGCATAAAGCACTAAAAAGAATTATGTTCATGCTAAATACTGAAGTAATATGAAGTGGGAATGCAAAAACAAATTTGATATTTAATATTAAATTTTCAAATCAGCATACTATCTATGCCTCTTTTCATTGAAGAAGCAAAGTGTTATAAACCGTTTTGTCTCGTCATTTTATAAGTTTTAAAAAATTCTTGAGGCATGAATTCATGTAACAAAGAAAAAAAAAATGCTCCAAGCCATTTTTATCAACATATTTTTAAATTGAAGATTAATAAGAAATCAAACTCATTCTGAGACTTTTTCGGATTATTTTACTATACGTTAAAGAACCAGATTGCTTTTTTTTAAATCCATTATAAGTTTGATTAGAATTAAAATTATATATTAATTCTAAACGGTAAATAATTTTTTAAGTTTGATGAAATGCTGCATGTTTATTAAATACCTTGTAAAGCGACAAAGTTTAAATTTATAAAAATTTTATACTCATTGCATCGAAAGAAAGCGATTATGACTTCTTATAAACTAAATGTCAAGTTCAAATGTTCCTTAGTACTTCATGTTTCATATATAGAGAGAGGCGTAATAATATTAAATAAGCCATTGCAGAAATTCAGGGAATTGAACTCAACAATAATTCTTGACTCTCTTTTCAAGACAGATAATTAACATTTTTATTTTAGTTTAAAAAATGAAAACGCGAGAAATCGAGAAATGCAGAAATTCATTTTAAGAACATATTTTTTAAGATAATAAATATTTAAAAAATATATTGTCTTGAAAAAACGGTCAGTTGTTGGAATTATAAGATTTAAATAGACTATTAATTTCTTGTTATTTTTACATGAAAATTGTGTTGGATATTAAATAGGGCATGCTTTAATAGCAACGCTTCAGATGCATTGTTATAACAAAAATTTCATTTCTTGTACGCCATATCCTATTTTTATTGAATTAAATATAAGGAAATAAATTGGTAGTCACATTCTTTGCAAATATAACAAATGAGAATAGAACACTGACTAACACATTTACTCTTTCTGTTGAATATGAATTTAAAGAAGCAATTTTTGTTTTCACATTTCGAAAACATTAATTTCAAATCAAACGAAAAGACCTGCGTTGTAATTAATAAAGCTATAAATGTAATACTAAACTTCAGTACCCAAAAATATTTTGAATTCTTATGAAATTTTGTTTCCTTTTTGGAGCTCAGTGAGCTCATAAAATTCGATAAAATGCTTACTATTAAATATTATTCAAAATTGAAATGACACCGTCGGGGCCCTTTTCTTCTCGGGGGGCCCCAGGCGCGCGCTTGGTGAGAAACAGAGCGAAGGGAAACTCGACGAAAAGCGGTTCACTGGCCAGACGGCGCGAAGAAAATTTGCCAAGTTACGCGTCGCGGGAATGGCGCATCTGGTCCAATTCAGACTAACCACAAATCCTTTACGACGCGAGTAGCTCGGGGATTATCTGATCGTGGGTCCGAGCCTTTACTGAGACAGCCTTCCAATAAGGGAGCCGTCACTGAATCCAGCTAGCATAACAAGGCCTCACTTAGAAGCACACAACCGCCTTTGCATTATTTACTCCTAAAACTATATACCCTCTTTCTCAATAAATAAAACCCTGGTATCGCTTTTTTTCGTTGAAAATTCGGTCAGCAACAGAAAGTAGTACTAACTGAGAAAGTGGGTCTTTATATGCTCCAAATAGCTTGACGCACAGAAACACAAGTATAGCTAACGCTAGAGACGTTCTGTAAACCATAGTTCCAAATGGGGACAGAAACCTTGATCTACCCTGTTGAGTGTATGTCATCGAAAAGTTTAATGTCAAACGTTTATTAAAAATATAGCAGAATTAGTTACAAAAGGCATTTCTAAAAATTGTGAACGAAAATAAAGCCAAAAATGAATTTAAGGCCAAATGGAAATTCCCAAGGCCAAGTGGTTTGAAAAAAAGGCCAAATTCTAAAAATTTGGCCTTAAAAAGGCCAATATGGCAATCCTGGGACTGAGGCATATGGCAGAAGTAGCTGGCACCCTGCACCTTCGTACACGATCGCAACGCAACTTGATTTTTGATTTGCAAGTTAAACGACCATCAGCGCCACCTCTTCAATATGAAGCCGTTAACATAAATAGGATCCTTTAGTACTATTGTTTCTATCTCTTACTGTGTCCTCAAACATAACTTATTTTAAAATTGCTTGGCCCTTACTCTATTTGCATTTTTTCTTCACAGAAACTTTTCATTTATGTCTCAAAAAATAGCCTAAGTACATGCGACTATTCAAATTAGCGGTTTACGAATTAAAAAAAAAACGCAGCTGCGATTGTTTGAAGAACCCATAAATATAATGGGAACAGAACAAATAATTTTAATAGGCGTTTTCGAACTGAATGCTCTTTCTCTGTAAATAAATCAAGCTAATACAAATTTAACAATGTTATTGACTGTCAGAAACTTTTAGAACTGTGGATTTTTTTCTTTTCCGTTTTGTTATGAAAATATCCTATTACTCTCTAATTCCATTAACGTAAACAAAAAGAGAAAAAAAAAAGAATCTGGAAGCCATTGTGCCATTTTTTTTTTTAATATTGACCGAATCAGATCGGCAATTTTTCTAGTCCATCTCCTGATGGAAATATTACTAAATTTTTAAGCAGCGAATTTTGGAATAAATATTTTTTGAATTAGGGGGATAACAGTTTTTGTTGCTAAAAATCCCTAAACCTCGTATCTCTCGGAGATACAATTCAAGTCAAGTAAATAAAAATAGAAGGATTTTTTTGTTTTTCAACCTTACAGAGGTTCACTTGTGCTGTTTCACGAACCATGACAGCCCAAAATTCAAAGCAGGTAAAGTCGAACTCTTTACTCTTATAGCTTAAATGAAATGATGTAATGAAAACTTGTCCCCTTATTGACTGTCAGATTTCTCCTTTTGGTGACTTCTGGAACTACAGTTTTTGGTTTGTTATGAAAAATATAAAATTACATTAGATTTGCATTCGTGAAAACCAAAAATATTGATTTCTCCCCTTTTACGGAATCATTAAGTGTTAACGAATTTATCACGCAAAAAAATAAATTTAATTAATAAAGAGAGAAATTAATTTTTAATTTACCACTAATAATATTAAAATGTTCTTCATATATTCTTATAATGTTTCTCTTTCGTAGATTATTTTTTAAAGGATCATTTTAAAAAAAGCCATTTGCATAGATGGCTGAGTGTGAATAACGGTAGTAGTAATATTTTACTGTGTCTTCGATTGTGACTTTAATACAATGAATTTTGGAGTTTCATAATTGACCGCAGCGCCCACAAGTGGCGGATATGGGAAAGAAGTTTGTTGCAGCCGTTATGACCATATAAGCCACAGAAAAAAAAGAATCTCACTCCGAAATTTCTTCAGCGCCCCCACTCGTGAACTTAGAGAACTACAAACCGAAACCATAACTGGAACTGAACGCCATATTGCCTGCGGACGTTGATCGTGGCTGGCTTCGTGTTTCTATGCCATAGAGACAAGCTTATTTATTATTTTTTCTTAGATTTATTTAGCATAGAATTTATTATTGTGCTTAATTTTTTTATGTTATTTGTTTTCTTTTCTGTGTGTACTTATCTGTGGATTCCTGCTTTTTTAAATGGGAAATTCTGAAGAATTTGTGTCATTAAATTTTTATTTCTTATCAGCTGTTTAAAACTAGGAATCATAAAAAAGCAATAGAATTTGGGAAAGTTAGCTAATTTTCTGTACCTTTGAATACCATGATCCTCTTCATAAGAACAGGTAGGTTTAATAAGTGTTTATAACTTTTATGAAAGACAATATATTTGCGGGTCTATGCGCCGGTGGCGTCATCTGTTGCTCCGAATCCTGGGTATTAGCTCTAGTTGTGTTTGCTTTCTGTGCATATGAGATATTACTATTAACTAGGTACTTTTTGAGTCAAGGTTATTATTTTTGTTTTTCTGGCTGTAGTTAGTTTGGGGAATTCTGCGCAGACTCTATAGGCAGCCACATGGCCAACCTGGTTGCAATGAATGCAAATAGGTTTCTCGGTTGTTGTATGAGTCAATGTTTCAAATGTAATCGCTTTAATCATACGGCAGAATTATGCATTATGACCCCCAGATGTTTAAAATGGGGCCAAAGTCATACAACAAACGAATGTTAATAGGTTATAATTGTGGTGGTTTCAGCTCCTTGGGGCTGCAGGCCCCACCATCTGAAAATCTAATACATTAATTCTTAAGTGGAAATAAAAACTAGACCTGATAATCAAAATGCATAAACCAGTGTGAGGAAAATCAAATTTAGGAATAAATTAAATCAATAAAAAGTTACAAACTACATAAATACAAAAATATTTAAAATAATAATAATAATTTTAAAAGAATATAATAGGAGGTAAGAAAGTTGTGAAAAATGATCTAAGGCAGAAAAAGATTAAAGAAAGGAATGCACAACAGTGCGTGGGGAAACTCAGAGTGAGATAGTCATTCTTGGTCTCTTAAGATTCTGTTTATCATTATGATCATAAACAGGAATTTTGTCAGGTTATTGATATCCGGCAGTTTTCCATAGAAATTTTTAGCAAGTTTCTGAATGAACTGCTGAATGGAGGGGACATTTAATGCATTTCGTATATCAATATTTTTATGGTACCACCTGGCGTTTGCAATCATTCTTAGGGTTTTGTTTTCAAGCACTTTAATGCTTCTTTAGTTATTTCTGGCAGCGCAGGCACAAATGTGACTCGCGTAAGTGAGAATTGGTCTGAGATACGCTAAATAGATCTGTACCTTGTTGTTGAGATTTAGATTAGAGTTAATACAGATTAAAGAGTATTGGGCGCGGAATGCTTTGTTATATTTTTCCTTGATCTGGCTAGTGTGGGCTTGGAAGTTCAGTTGCTTATCCAGAACAACCTCCCAAATATTACACTTCTTTTTTCCATTCGATTGGGGTGCCATAGACTTTCACTTTTGTCCAGTCGTCATTATTTTTGTTAAAGAGAATTGTCTCTGTCTTGTCAACATTTAGTTCAATTTTACATCTCACAAGCCAGGCTCCTAGATTTTTAAGGTAGTTTTGAAGGGGTATAATAACTTTACCAGGGGCACTTTGCATGAATACTAACAATGGCAGATCTTGAACAACCTATCAGTTGTGCAGTTTCGGTGAATTTCTTTCCGACTCTTCGGACCATTACGATCTGCCCTCTATCAAATTCGCTAACATCAGCAGCCTTTCCCATCACTCGCAAAGGTAAGTGCAAGAATGATTACTTACCTTCTCCAGCCGTTGTGACTTAACCACGTGCCCTCCACGTCATCCAGACGAGTTCATTGAAAAATTTGGGGATAGTCCTAATGTTTTGGCTCGTCAGTGTATAACGTTTGACAGATTTATCTGAATTTATAAAATACAAAGCCTCTTTAGTGATTGAATTTAATTAACACTCAAAATCCTTTCTATATTTTCACGGTCCTTGCTTCTACCCTCATGATACTCGCAAGAGGACTCTATTTATGCACCTTAACTTCATTCTACAAAGCATAGTAAAAATACATTATTTGGAATATTTTATTACTGCGTCAAAACACTTTGCAATGATTTCTTAGAATACAAGACATCGAAAAGTTATGAGAAATAATGGAAAAAAAGTCTTCATTGCAAACATATTCCTTAGAAGCATTTTAAAATTTCACATTTGAGGAATTAAAAAAAAATTAAATGGAAATGCACAATTTGTATAGATAAATTAAAGAAGTTTAAAAAACAATTTCTAATAATCTCTCCTTCTTTCAAAATATATTTTATAAGATTTTTAACTTGAGACATCTTAAATAATCTGCACCCTGGGACACGGTTTAGTCTGGCCGTATGTAAAATCCAGGCCTGGTTGCGGGGTACGATATGGGAACTAAACTCATATACGCACACCGATTTGAAATCACCTAGACTTTGTTCACTGCTGCACTCTTTATTTATCGATCAGAGCAACTCGCATTTGTTTTTTACCATCCAATTTATGGAATGAACAACATGAATGTCAACTGATTATACGATGATAGTGACATTGACGAAAAATAATTTCATGTCGAAAGACAAAGAATTCTAAATTTCATTACTGCTACCTCTGGCGAAGATAGAACCGAAATATAGAAGGAAAGCCCACTTGAAATTCTATAGTTCAATCAAAATTACAGGTAGGAAGCTCCTTTCCTAATATTGTCGTGATTTTCAGAATTTATTTAGCAATTGTTTAGAATATCAGAAATTGTGAGAGAAATTTTTCAAAATTAAAAATGATTTAAAATTATTTGCGATCATCGATATATTGACTTGGCTATTATGGAACTTTCAATATTTTAAGTTGAATCTAAATTAAATCGTAATATAGATTATAATGATGTAATTAGCGTTTATGCCAATAAAAAAGCAGGAAAAGTTACATCGTAATTTTGTGCTTTACATTACAAATAAAACGAATTTTTCTCAAATTTATTTTATATTATTATGTTTCTTTCTCCTAATTAACACGGAGAGTAGCCGAATTTGAACCAGCGCCTAAATTGGTCAGGTATCAGAATTTCAATTCTATTAAATATTACGATTTTGAAATAAGCAAATTATGTTGTTACAATGTAAATTGGTGAAAGAAATCATTTTTAAGAGAAGGCGTTACGTAGTTGCAGTTACCGATAAAGTATTATATTTAGGTGTCATCAATTAATTAGTTTAACAAAGCGCTGTTTTAAATTAAGTAGGAAAATTTGTAATTATATTCTTTGATAGGAAATTTCTTTGGCTATATTTCAATATAATATTTTATTAAAATTGTTTAAAAATAAAGTTATTGGAAATTGATGTTTTTATTACTTTCTCGTAAACGAAGTATACTAGGAGAAAGTATTGTAATCGTCAAAATATTCGAAATGAAGATTTTGATTAATTTCCACATTTTGGACATCACTGAGTCCGAAAAGCATAATTTTGGAATTATATCTGTCTGTCTTTATGTCTGTCTATGAGCACGAAAACCCAAAAACAGTTAGAGCTAGAGGGATGAAATTTGGTATGTGATCTCTACACATAATTTGAAAGTTTCCATCAGATTTTGGACAAAATCCATCAACGGGAAGTCTGTCCGTCCGTTTTCATGTGAACACGATTTTAGATAGGTAGATAGATAAAATTTGGTACACAGTTTTATCATCAGGAATATAGGCTCGTATCAAATTTGGGACCAAATGCATGAAAGAGTTGTCTGTGTTTCAGTCTGTATAATCTTATAATTGTGAATACGATAAATTCTAAACCCTATGATTAAGATAAATTAAAATTCTGTCTGCATTAATTGTAGATCCGTGCCAATTTTCGTTTCAATAGGTTGAAAAAAGACTTTCAAATTGCATATTCAACTTTCTTTGTCTTGGCGCGCACAAGGTAAAATCGTAGGTATGCCTTTTTGTTCAATTTTTTCCACCTGCGCAAGAGACGTTTGTTGTGTTTTACTGTCGGTTGCATTATTTTTTCTCCACATTTGTTATAGAGTATACAAGAAAGCTTAAGTGAGATCACTCCCCCTTGTTTATTATATAAATATTATATAATATAATTATTACAAATACTAATCTATTTTAAAATAATTAAACGGAAAAATACTTCCTTAACACAGGAAAACTCTTTTAGTAGCCATCTCACTTAACAATTCCTTTTGTTTCGCACGGAATTTTTGTCCCATAGAAATAAATAATGCTGAACTGACCTCTATCGACGAACACTTAAGCCCTTCTCGGCGGTCAAGTTGACCGCCCGTTCAACTTCAATGAAGTACATTCCGTTCATCTGTCTGATCTTGCACCTTTAATTGAGAAAAAAAGGAGGGAAAAAATTATTCACTCGGAAACAACATCGGAAATCAGATACAATTCGTCATTTCTTTCGCACTGGGATGAATAAAGAAAACTTCAGCCTCTACCAGAGTTGTCCTGTCCATTCAAGAGTTCATTTGCGCCTTGCAGACGCTGATTTGGAGTCTGACAAAAAAAACCTATGGATATCAGTTGTGACCATGAGCAAAAGAAATTTTGAGCTAAAATGAATTTAGGAAAAATAGATGATGTTATTGCCCATTTCTCAACAACTAACGACGAAACGGTCAGGGATTTGTTTTTGTAATTAAAAATTAAAATTAAAAATATCACACCGAAAAAGCTGTAAGATCTAAGCAAATTCAAATCGCATCTTTTTCAAAAGAAATTGGAAATTTTAGAAGTACCTTTTTCTTTATGTGATTCTTAAAATTCGCTTTATTAGAAATACCGCACCAGGTCTTGTTTAAAAACATATTTTGTTACACCAAACCTGGAACATTATTAGAGCAGCCAATTCTACTGGTAACGAAGCATGGAAGATGTAGAAAGTTTTCTCGTATATGATGTCTCATATTTGGCTAATTAAATTTTATGATTAGCTATTTTAGAAAAAAAAATAACAGAGAGTTAAGAAATAAGCGGCAAGAAGCTTTTAGATGCATGACTTATGTTTTAATTAATGTTAATAATTAAGGTGCATTCTGAAGAATATGAAACAGGCGTCAAAATCTTTCAATAAATCGGAATAAAAAGTCGGTTAAATATTCGATAAAGTCACAATGTAGCATCCGAAAATTGAGAATTTCTTCTCAATTATTTAATGATGGAATCTCGCTATCCATCGTGATTTCGAAAAAAATTTTGAGTTTGGTGCCTTATCTCAAGATATTCTTCGTCTGATCGAATTCAGTTCAATAATTTATCAAAAAAATCCCGCAAAATATTGAGAGAAGAATATCCTTCGTAACCACAACCACTAATATCAACTACGAAAGAGGAATTCACACTCGTATTAAAAAAAGATTTCTAACTTAGTCATCTTTACAATGCAAACTAAATTATAAGACACAGAAATAAGACTTAAGCATTTCATCTAATCTTACACGTAACCTGGAGGTAAGAAATCACTTGATAAAATTATTTCAAATAATAAATCTATCAGATATATCTCATGATTTCGTCTTTAACTTTTCCAAAAATACTAAGACTGGTGACAAAGAAATTGCCTACGGAAGCCAGTGGCTGCGAGATTGAAGATGCTCCCTACTTTTCTGGGGAAAATTAAGTTTTTATTTCTTTTTAGCTGTTTAAAACTAGGAATCATGAAAAAAGTAATAGAAGTTGGGAAAGTTAGCTAATTTTGTAACAATTTTTTTAAATTTTGTTGTTTACCCCCAAACTCTCGGGTACTTTTAGATGTCTGTTAATTTTTTGCCCCCTCACTTTTTTTCACCTAAACACCGCCACTGACAGAAACCTAGCTACAAATAAATAAACCTGAAATTGCTTTATATTAGATAAATTAATGCTCCGTTGATGCAATGCGAGGGCCATTTTGGGACGGACCTAATAATTTTTCAACCGTCATCTGAAGAGGACGGAACATGAGCTCACTCTCTCCTCTCTCTATTCCTACATCACACCAACGGAAGGACGTTTGACCCACGACCCAAATTGTAGCGTGCGCCAGGCCCACATACACAACAGATCTTCAGTGGAATAGTGTCTTGAACTTGAACGACTCCTAGACCTTACGACTAGGACACCGAGGCCTAAATAAAAGTTGTTGAATATCAATCCAATGCATTTTCACACCTAATAAGTCACACTGTCTTTCATAGTCATCAAAAACTGATAATATGAATTTGTGTTTGAAACCAAGAAAAAGGGTATGATTATCACACTTGTATAAGCATTTAAAATATTGTAATTCTACAATATAAATATTACGCTGTACCAGTTATTTTACAATTCCTTTATCACTATTTTTTTGCTGTCAATGGATGAGAAATTTTTAATTAACACCTGTGTAATTATTGTTCTACACAAGAGATTCCCAACCTGTGTAACGCGTAGGACTGAGGGGTGAGCGGCGGACTAGTGAGGTATTCAAAAAGGATTTGTGGATATTCTTGCCGTAAAACACTTGGTGCAGACAAAAATTATTTAATTAAACATGAAAGGGAAAATTTTTTTTACAAAATATGTTTGCAATTTCATCTCAAACTTATCAATGTTGAATTCCGTGGGTCACGGTGGCATATTGGTAAGGCGTGGGGCGGAAGCTTGCAGGTTCGAAACCGGATTCTACTAGAATTCCATCGGGTGTAGGGACTTTCGTATATTCAGTCACACGTAGTGACCAAATGCCCTCCCGCTGGTGAAGCGCGGATGTTTGGAGAGGAATTCCCAGCTCCGGTGTCGTCCTTGTCATCTTACCACTGTTCTTAATGACGAGGTTGGTCCCAAAATAACCCTCACATTGCTTAAAAACGGGACGTAAACATAAATAAGCTCCGTATTTTTAACGTCTTCTTTTGCCAGACAACGTTAAAAAAATTCAATCTTTGCGTTGTCATTCCTTCCACAGAAAGTTCCGACGAACTGAGTTCTACATAGTAATATTGGTAATGCCTGAAAATACAAAGAATGATGGGTTAAAATAATAAAAAATCCCTTTCGGCAAGCTGGAAGGCAAGGGTAGATTCATTTAGGTTAATGTTACAAAAGTAATGGAATATTTCATATTGATCAATACAGATATAGCCGTAAACATTCCACACATTGCATTATTTACGTCTTGATTCTGTTTTCATGAAATTTAATTTTTAATTATATCAAGGATTTATCATTCTACTCAAAAGGTTATGCTAGATTTATTTATCAGTACATTGCTCAAATTTTTTTTATGTCCCACCACATAATCAGTCAACAGGTATGAGTCATAAAGAAATATACATCCCAGCAGTGCAAATATCTCCTAGATAAAAATTAAGCCAGCCTATCTAAAACAGTGACAAGAAATTGACTTTTGACACGAATGAAGAAACACTCTAAATTTAGAAATTAATTTATTCAATCTAGGTTACAATATAATTGTGCAAACATTACTTTGTCATATGGTAAAATCACATGTCATGAAGCATTTAAACACTACTAGAATGGGCTCATTAGAGAACTCTGGTTACATACACAATAGTCACTAAATTCTTAACACATAAGAGAATAAAAATTATTAAACATTGTGAGTTGCATAGTTAATGCTTCTGTTTAAAGCATAGAATACGAATGCAGTTATTTTGAACAGTAAATTTAAATCTCCATCGACAGTTAAAAGCAAATATTCAGGCAGAAAACCTCAAAACAATTTTAAAGTTAATGATATATTTTTCAATTTCAAAAAGGATAAAGGGAACTTTTATATATCAATCTTTTTTGGCTATTTTATATTAAATTTATTTAACAAATCTTGGTGCTGCAAAGGTTTAGTATCAAATTAAAGTAATCCGTCAAATTCACTATTTATCAAATTAGCTATTAAAATTAACTGTTTTAATAATTAAAATTAACTATTTACTTAATTAAAATTAAATATTTATTTAATTGTGACGAAATCTTCACTAAAACCTTTTTTATGACTCATAGTATTTGCCAGCAATCTTAATCTTGTAAATATCTAATAATTATTTTAATTTAAATAAAAGTCATAGTTCCTATGTATGTGTGTCCAGTTGTTTGTAAAAAACCATTGGACTGATTTCAACCAAGCTTTGCACACTTTTTATTTAAGACAAGAGAAATGGCACCTTCAACTTTTCAAAGCCCAAAAATTACTTAAAATTTCAGTTAATTAAAAATTAGGCAAGGCGTTTTTCGAATATATATAGTTGCCAGAATACATTAACGGAATTCTGGAGAAATGCTAAAAGAAAATTTTAGAAGTAGACAATTAACAATTTATATCAAAAGCAACTATTGATTTGATTTATTTTCATTCTTTAAATTAATGAATAATAACTAGTTAATGTAATTGTTTCAAAATATTCATTAAAACCTTTCTATTACATTAGTAATTGTTAACAAAATTTGAAGTGCTTATATAAAAAATAATAATTTATGGAGAAAACGACAGTTCTTAAAAATCGTCTGTTTCAATTGATATTCTCATTTTAATTAAAAACCTTTCAGATAAAAAAAAAAGAATTTGTGTATTATAATTTTTATACAGTAGTAGTTTTTACATTAAAAATATTAGACATGAAAGAATTTTAATACGGAGCAAAGCCAGGTATATCAACTTGTTTATCACATAAAATGTGGAAGTGAATGCGGCTCATTGGAGCTCATAACTTCTAAGTAATTCTTGCTGTCAAAAAACTTTCAACATAAAAGTAGTTTGTTATGATAAGGTGATATTTCCCCTAATTGAAATTTTCTTTCTCTCTTCAATCGTAACAGAGTAATAGGGAAAAGATAACTTATGGGTGGGGAATTGAATATCGCTTTTCAGCGCATAACTTCTAAGCAATTTTAGCTGACAAAACTTTTAATATAAAAGTTGTTCGTTATGATAAGGTGATAATTCGCCTAATTGATTTTCCATTCTATCTTTAGTCGTAACAGAGCTATGGGGAAATCATAAAATGGGGGAGAGGACTGGAAATGGCATTTTAGCTCATAACTTCAAAAACATTGCAGTTATCAAAAATGTTTCAATACAGAAGTTGTTTGTCATGAAGAGGATATAATTCGCCTAATTAAAATTTTTTTTCTATCTTCAATCGTAAGGGAATTATGGGGAAATAAAATTTTCAGTCCCCCACCATTTACACCCCCTTTGAAGTGGTTAGCCCATCTACGAACTCGGCCGAGATTTTCACCGTTCTTACAACATATCCATCGCCAGTTTAAATCTAATCGAAATTACTCTAGTTATCGTGTTTGAAAGATAACACGGGCAAAAGCGTTATGCATATACGTCTCTACTGATAATAATAAGGAAAATAACATTTCGCCCTCTATTCTCATAAGGATTATAGCTTCAAGAACGAAAGCTGGTTGAAGAGACTGCAAATGACGAGAGCTTAGCAAAAAAGGGTAACATGCATAGGTTAAAACGTACTTTAAGTTGGGGGGAAAGCAGGGGAAGGGAGGGAAAATCACTCTTCAGCTCATACCTTCTAAGAAATTGCAGCTATCGAAAAAGTTTAATTGCAAAAAATTGTTCGTTATTATAAGGCAATAATTCGCCTAATTAGAAGAATTTTCTTTCTATTTTTAATTGCAAAGGAATTATTAGAAATTGAAAATTTCCTCCCCCCATCATTTCCACCCCCTCTGAGCTGGAAAGCCCATCTACGAACTCGACCGAGATTTTCACTATCCTTACAACATATCCCACGCTGGTTAAATTTAAATCAAAATTACTCCAGTTATCATGTTCACAAAATAACATGGGAAAAAGCGTTATACAAATATATATAAAATGTTTTCGTGGTTGTAGTCATTAAAAAGCCGAGTTACTAACTAATTTTCTTTTATTATCCAAATATTTAAGTCATTTTTAGGAGAGTGGCGGACATACGTGCATCTTAGTTCAAGATTTCAAGTCAAAAAGAGAACAGAAAATCCCTGCATTTTCTAAGGTCAGGATTACATATCGACACGTGAATAAATTGAAGGGGATATTAGCTATTTTTAGTATATTCAGTCCTTATGACTGCATTAAAAGAATTAAGAAAACTTATGAAGGATGCCCCACAATTAATTGCAGCTTTGCAAGCAATGAAATATGCTAACAATACTGCAGATAAATTAAACTTCTAATGAATGCTTGTGCAAGTTCTGACTTCCTTGACGATCCGTAATGTTCAACTCAAAGATGCTCAAAATTGTTTTCTGGAACGCAAATGGGATAAAAACTAAAATCAATGAATTTAGATTATTTGTAAACAAGTACTGCCCCGATGCTATACTCCTTCAAGAAACCCACCTGAGACCAGACCGAAAAATCTTCCTGGCAAATTATAATTCCTACTACTCATACAGAGCTAATCAACATCCGCAACACCCCAATGGCGGAACAGCAATTTTAATCAGAAATAATATTTCACATAATCATATTACCCCTCCCAATCTACGTTAAGTGGAGGCATGTGTTGTTGCAATTAATTTTAAAAATCAGGATTCAATCACATTAACCTCGATTTACGGCCCCCCCCCCCACTTCTGATACTTCTATCTTCACCTTTGATATTGAAGTTTTATTGCAAATCAGTCACAATCAAATACTCTGCGGAGATTGCAATGCGCATCATACCTCCTGGGGTTGCAATTATTATTGTCCAAGAGGAAACTCCATTAAAGCATTTGCTCTACAGGCGGGACTTGAAATCCTTGCACCAAGCACCCCAACTAGATGCGGCACAAACTCTTCAAATACCATTGATTTCACTATAGTTAAAAATTTTCTCTATCCATATGAAACTCATTCCATTTTCGAACTCAGCTCTGACCATAATCCAATTACGCTTAATTTCTTTCTGCAATACTCGATCCCTAAATATTCTGGAAAACTAAAAATTAATTGGAAAACATTTAAAGATACTCTTTAAAACTCTGAATTCATCAACCCGCATTTTGTAAACACAGCGGAGCATCTTGATAGTATAGTATGTAGACTTGAAGATGAAATAATTAATGCCAAGATCTCCACTTCTAATCCAGTTAAAGAAAATTACATCTATCATCACAGTAAACTTAGGGAATTGAACTCTGAGAGAAATCATGCCAGGAAGATGTTTCAAACCTACCGTGACCCAGTCCTCAAGAGAAAACAAATTAAACAAACAAATTAACAAACTTGATCAGAAAATTGAAACCGATGCTTTCACAAACGAGCTTTTGAATGTCAACGCCACTAATGGCGCGGTATGGAAATTTGTGACCCCCTTTAAAAAGAAAACTAAAAGCATTCCATCTCTTAATGAACCGGCAGATATTGATAACACTGACTTAGAAAAAGCAAACTTCTTGGCCGAAAGCCTTGAGACAGTTTACTCTAAACCATATTACCAATCCTGACACTGAGGAATTAGTCGCTGACTCTGTCATGCGCTTTCGCACCGAAACGAATTCAGTCTGTAAAGACTGTGATCCCCCTCTCCCATCTGAAGTCCTAGACTGCATTAAAAGTCTAAGAATTAATAAAGCCCCAGGCATCGATGGAATAAACAATAAAATGATTAAAAACCTGCCCTTACATACTATTTTAACAATAACCACAATTATCCATAAGATTATGACCCTTGGTCATTTTCCCACTAGGTGGAAAACAGCCACTTTAGTTCCAATTTTAAAACCAGTGAAAGACCCCACAGATACAACCAGGCATCGACCATCTCCCTATTACCAAGTTTAAGCAAGATTCCTGAGCACTTGATCCTAAAACGACTCAATAATTATCTTAAGGAAAATAACGTACTTTTTCCTGCACAATTTGGTTTTCGTGAAAAATTATCTACCTCGTACCAACTTATTAGAGTCGTTGAATATGTCATAGAGGGGTTTGCCAATAAACAGAAAGCAGGGGCTGTTTACCTGGATATCCAGAAAGCGTTTTGCAGGGTTTGGCATGATGGACTTATCCATAAGCTTATACACTACAAGACCCCCTCCTACCTTATTAAGCTAATAGATTCTTATTTACTAGAATGAAAATTTGCCGTTATAGCCAAGAATGAACTCTCAAGCACCAAAAACATTAATGCAGGCGTGGCGCAAGGGTCGAAAATTGGCCCGACTCTTTTTGCCCCGTATATTAATGACATTCCCAAACAATTCAATACTTAGTTATGCATGTACGCATACGACACAGCAATACTTGCCCGGAACAAAAATCCCAATTATATTCAAATTGCTCTTAATCGCCATCTTAAAGCACTTGAGGACTGGTTCATTAAATGGAAAATAGAAATAAACGTCTCAAAAACTGAAGCTATTATGTTTGCTAATGCGCGTAGTTACTCCAGCTTTCCCCCCATTAAAATTACTGACAGGTCTCAGAAATGTAAGTATTTAGGTCTTATTCTTGATTGCAAATTAACTTGGAAACCCCATTTTATCTACCTTAAAAATAAATTCCGAGACACCGAGCTTAAACTTTTCCCATTAATATCTCGGAAATCTAAAATGCCTAAGGAAACGAAGTTACTTGTTTACAACACCTATTGACGTCCCATTCTAACTTATGCCTGTCCGATCTGAGGTTATGCCGCTAAAACCAAAATTAAAATCATTGACGTTGAATATCACTCGATAATTCCGTTAATCTGCAAAGCAAAATGGTATATCTCCAACACCGAAATTCGTAAAGCAGTTAACTACCCCTCTCTAAAAGAATACATTGTCAAAATTGCAACAAAATTCTTTAATAGTCTCGACACGCACGAAAATGCAGCAATTCAACATATTAATAATTATATGCCCGATCCCAAAATAAAAAGACCTAGAAATATTCTCCTGTAGTAGTAAAGGAACTTCTCCCCCTCAACGCAGCTTGTTTACATTTCTGAACGAGCATTACTTGTACTCACTTTTTTTTCTCTCACGGCGGTCCACGGCCCTCTCCTCTGCCAAACACAGTTAAGCTCTCACAGTTTCACTCTCCTCCACTCCGTCTCAAGATCTTCCCTGTTATCCACCTTTTTATCTCAGAACTGTTTCCGGGTTTTCTCAGATCTACCGTGAGAGGAACCTAGCTTCTAAGAAGCTCCAATGTAAGCACCCCCACCCTGCCTCTCCTCACTGCTGAAATGAATCCTATACAGCTCATTGACAGATACTTCTCGCCATGTTGGACTCAATACTCGTCAAGAATGGAGGTAGTCCCTTTTTGAGGGGCGGGTACTCCGGAATTTGTCAAGACTCCTTCGCAAATTATTGGGAGAAATATTCTCCGTACAGAAAATCCTACTTTAAATCCTAGATTTTTTCATTCCATAGTCCACACAAACTTAATTGTCTCTTTGTTTTTTAAGAACTTTCTCTTTAAGTTTGAGCAGAACAAGGTGATTGAGTATATAAAAAAGTAAAAAAGAGCGAGTTCTGTTTCAACTCGATTTCTTGGCAGTTTGTTTTAAAATTTGTTTGTTGCACAGTCACGACCAAAGGCGCTGTTCGATTTTCTACGAATTTGGCATGAATATACCTTGAAGTCATAAAAAACGACGTTTATGTAAGAATTATTTATCTTTTGATTTCAAAACGGTAACCGTTTTTACGGTTTCCATGATTTTCGAGTCAATGAAGAATTTGGCACCATTAAAACATTTGAGTCATTTTGGTTACGTCAGACCTTTAATTGTAATTTAGTTAATACTGATAAAAGCAGACATTTAATTGAAATCTTGTAAACACTGAAAAAAAAACACAGGCTTGTGAAAATAACTTTTATTCGAGGGGGGAGAAATGTCTGCGCCTTTAAAGGCTGCAATGAATAGCAGGTTAGCGATTTTTTTCCCCCTTTCATTTGTACGCGAGGACTATTGTTCACAGAACTGTTTGTATGTAGGATAATGTCATATAACTTCAAATTATTTTTATTAAAAACAGCTCTCCATTGTCATGCACAATCATTATGAATGAAAGCTCACATTAGACGGTTTATAATTAATTACTTATAATTAAAATTCTAAGCAAGTCATTGACAATTAAATCAACTTTCTTATTTACAGTTGTATTAATTAAATAGCTGAAAAATTTGATGACAACTTTCATAAGATTTTAAATAACGAGCTAATTAGATAACATTCCCTTTTTATCTTTTGAAATAAGCACAAATAATTTTCGGAGTTAAAATGAGAAATATCTGCTCTCAGTTTTCTAAGAATCCTCTTGAAACAAAAATGGAATTTGAAGATATAAGATGCCGCAAAAGATACTGATTTATTAATAAAATGCTTGCAGCAGTATTGAAAAAAAAATTAGTTCAACATTAGTATAATACAGATTCTTATACAATCATTGCAATTTATTCAACTTCGTAACGGACTAGTTTTAATTTAAATAGTTCTTTCGTTGGATATAACTAGGTATACTTAATATACATCTTAAAGCTATTTACTTTGTTAAGTTTGATCACAAATAACAGTTGCCACAGTGCGGCTCGTCAGCTCAGAAACAAGCATTGCTACAAAAGTTGTATAGACCTAAGTTTTAGTTAATTTTCTGCTGATTATTTTGGTGTAGAATGATGGCATACTAAAAATTGATAGTTTTGAGTTATAAACAAAAAACCTGGTTGCAATATTCCTTTCATGATTTTTGGCTATAACTAAAAGTCCAACAAAAATTATTGGTGGCAAACCTCAGATT
The DNA here is from genome assembly GCA_013235015.1 of Araneus ventricosus. Taxonomy (NCBI): domain Eukaryota; kingdom Metazoa; phylum Arthropoda; class Arachnida; order Araneae; family Araneidae; genus Araneus; species Araneus ventricosus. Next base: position 3,443 of record BGPR01023642.1, on the reverse strand, counting down.
CGTAATCAGCACCCAAAAAAGCATAAAGAAGAAAAAATTGCAACTCTGCCAGAATTAGATTTAAAAAAAAACTGCTTAACTTTTGCAAAAAAAAGAAAAAAGGCAAAATGAGGAATCGCGCCAATCGTGAGCTGGGGAAAATGCAGCTCAAATTAATGCAATTTTAAGCAGAGAAAGGGTTGCTTTTCTTCCGCTTCGCCTCCATCATTGCGTTAATTTTAGATCCTGAGGAGGGGAAAACTTTTTGTAGCTCTTGTCTGTCTCTCTCTTAATTCTTGATTGATTTTCCGTCTTCCTTTCACATTTTTTGCTATTTTCGCTGATCACTGAATTCGCAAAGTGGAAAAGTAAGCTAATTAGAATAAAAACAAAAATACAATCGTTTAAAATATTTTCAGGGTGGACTGCAGCTCTGCAGCGCTTATGTACTTGCTGCCACTGAACTGCCATATTGTAAATTTCCATCAAAAAAACAACTTTTCAATATCAAAATAATCTAAAAATTAAACTTTTATTCTAAATATAAAATATATTTAGGAATGCATTATTTATAATTTGGCGTGGAGGTTCTACTTTTTTATAGAGATCTTATCTCAACTTTACAGACATAAAAGAATTATAGCTTGAAACTTATTATAACATCTAAGTAAATATAACATGGAAATTTCCATTAAATATGATGTCAGAATAGCTAATTCAATATAAGTAATATTTAAAAATGTAGTGTAAACGTGTACATTCAGTGGCGTCTCGTGGATTATCAACCTCGGGGTTCTGTAACTTACTATTTTGCATCTATGAGGATTTCTGCATTATTTGCACTTTTTAAAAATTAATTTTAAATACTTTAATAAATCATAAATAAAAATTATCAGATTTTTACTTGATAAAGAGTATTTTCAATAAAGAAATTTTAATATAGAAATTACTATTGTTCATTTAATGCTGATTAAAAATTTATCTTTATAATCTATTTTCATAATTATTTTTTTCTTTCGTTTATAAGGATTTATATAACTGCGGCTGAACATTACAGACATTCATGAAGTGTAAGATAAAAATAAATATGCAAGTTGTGAAATTATAGATCTTTATTTACAAGAAAATTTTTATAGTTTAACGGAAATGCAAAAGATTATATTTCTTAACGATATTTATAAAAGCTGATTAAATATGAAATTTACTTTTCTGTCCTTTTCGTGCGAAAATATCAATAACCTTTTCTTTGACAATACAATATTTTTAAATTAATCTTTTCATTTGCCAACAATTATTTCCAGGCCCGGGCTTAGCAAGTGCGGGGCCCAATTGGAAACAATTTTTGATAGCCCCGATTCCCAGATAACTTGCATCAAAGTCGGTAGGTCATTAGCATTTAAAATAAATGTAATTAAAAAATATCAATTTACATTAATTAAAGTTTAATTAATTAATTAAATGTAAATTATTTTAAATTTAATTATCTTATTTATTATATATTAATAACTAATAATTATTTATACAGTTAATTGTTAACTACTAATTAATTATGTAATTACTTATTAGTTATTAGTATATAATTAATTAGGGAGTCAAATACAGCATAAAAATTGTATTAATTTGACTACCAATTACCTTTTTCATAACACTAGCAACTTCAGAATGAAAAGAAGATATAATTTTTATTTATGCTTGGTAAATCAAAATTACAGGAACTAAAAATAAAATATACTGCATTTTTTTTACTTAATTTTAATATTTAATTTGATCTTTAAGCATTTTATTCTTAAGTATTTTAAATAAAAAAATTCATATTTAAATAAGGAAATGCGTTTCCTTGTTTGATGAATTTTTATAAGGCATTATTATGGAGACCAATTATATATGCAATCACAGAAATTATGGTCTAGGCCAGGGGTAGACAATCTTTCAAGCCTCGTGGGTCAAACTGAAATCCTACACAATATTTTAGTTTGTGAACGATTTAGAAATAATTGCACCTTATTAATATAGTTTAAAAAATAAGATTATAGTTAGTTTAACATTTAGATGTATATAGTGTTTAAGACTTTAAAAATTTCAGTTATTTTTTTTTCAACATAACTAATTAAAATAAGTTTATGCTTTTATTTGCGGAAGAAAAATTAGGCTGGTTTTTTCAGACTATCAAATAAAATAATTAAAAAGAAGGGCCGCAAATTTTTTGCAGTAGCCAAAAAATTTAGTTATTATTTTAAATAAGCTCATCAGAGATTTTATTAAAATAATTACATTAAGATATGAATCAATGGAAGGAAAAAAAGAAATTTTAATATACTAAATTGGTACTCACCCCAAAAAAGTGGTAGAAATAAAATTAAAAAAAAAATCTATATACGTCATTTTTTATGCTTTCAAGGACCTTCATGCCAACTTCGAAGGAAGTCGAACAACTCGTTTGGTCATGACTGGATAACAAACGAATTTACAGATAAACGCAATGTTGAAAGGTCAATTAAAACAGAGTTCGCTTAGTTTAGTTCAGTCAATAAAAGTGCATGTATGAGTATGTGACTGTCTTTTTGCGTTCCACAAGACAGACCGTTGAAAATCCTTTTTTGGTAAAACCAAATAACCAAGACCAAATTTGGTACAAATATATTATGAAGGATGGGAACGTGCGCCTCAGAGAGCTTTTCTAAAATTTTGATTAATTAAAAATTAAGCAAGAATATGGTATGTGTTTCAGCTGATAAATGCAAAAAGATTATGACAATAAAAACTTACACTGTCTGCATTTCCAAAAGAGAACAACCCTATCAAAGGCTTATTTGTCGGACAATTTTTTTCTACTTAAATTTGAAAATTCTTTTAAAGGTATGCTTAATTTTCACCACAATAGCTTGCAATGCTGTAAATAGAAAGGGCGAATCACCTTTCAGTGATACTCAAATCTTTAAATCTGATAGTTTTCATGTTAAAAAACGAGATATGAGTAAAAAATTTATTTCTATCTTTGATTATAGTAATATAAGACCTTCTTTATAATAAAATACAGTCTATTTTCTTCTGCGCTGCTAGTTTTTTTTAAATCACAATTTTGCTGTTTCAACTACTTTATTATTTCGATATCATTTTATTGCATAGGATTTACTTCATTATTTTGATAAATTTTAAATTCTTGAAGCTGTGAACTTTAAATCTATTTATTCACTTAAAGCAGATAATCCCTCTGGAAATATATGAAGACATTTATTTATTTCCTTTTATAATTTTAGGTTAAACAATCGCTATATAATTAGATAAATATATGTAATACCTTGTAATTTCAATCTGAACAAAACCATCTCTGCTTGGATCAAAACGAAAAAATTAATTCTTCATTCAATTTCTTACGATTTCAAGATCTAAAGATTAATTTGATAAGACGAAAACAAACTGCCAGCCTGGGTTTCAAGAGCAATACGTAACTGAACGAAGTACGA
>BGPR01023641.1:0-24048 GCA_013235015.1 Araneus ventricosus | reverse complement strand
ATTTTGGCGACCTTGGCGACAAATAGATTATTCTCGAAAATGCAACCCTTTTCTCGATATTTCTATTAGGGGCCGAGATCTAGGATTTTGATGAAAATTCTATGTGACGTCACGGCCTAACGGGGAGAGTATATAAGACCGCGTTTGGACCACAACAGCGTCTTTGAACGACTGGTTACTGTGAAGCGTAATCGCCTTCGGAGTTCTATCTGCTGTGTGAGCTAATCAGCTGGTGAGCTGAGCTGTTATTGTCGTGAATAGTTATTTGCTGACTGTTTGTGCTGTTAGATATCAAAGCGCTGAACTGTCATTACCTGTGAATTGTTGTCTATTTACATTGGTAATCCGTGCTAGGACTATTGTTTCCTGCACCTGTGCTACGTGTTTTCCTGTATATTTGTAAATAAACCTTCATTCTCCATTATCCTGCGTGTTGGACTGTTTACACCATACACCCACGGTAAGATTTTGTGCAACAATATTCATGGTTTCCTTAACAAAGTAAGTTGAAACTTCAAATTGGGATAGAGATTTAACGCGCGTTCTTTACGTAGCCTTGCACTTGTCCTGTTCCTTGTCTATATGAAAGTCCCTAATGGAGTCAACGATCATCTAATTGTACGTAATCGACCCGAACTATTATTTAACAAACTTGATTTCAACATCGAAATAGCGCGACATGTTAGCTGGCTCAAAGGCTCAAAAGCTGATAAAATGGCTCATGATAAGGCTGGCTCAAAAGCCGAAAAAAAGGAATTAAAACATAGCAACCATAATTTTTCACAGTTTACTGGATTATTTCCTAATATACTTACTATCTTAAGGACGTCCCTTACAAATTGGACAGATAAATTGATCAAATAAAAAAGAAAGTAAAGTCCAATACAATATTATCTTAGCTTTCAACAATGGAGGAGAAACACACAATTAAATATTTCTTTTAACAAAGAAAAACAGTTTGAATTTCATTGTAACAATGAAAAATATTGTTGTAAAATTATGCTTAAAAATATTTTTAAAGTGTATTAAAATTAGAGAAAAAATCGAATCACAACTTAATTGGATATCATTACAAGGATAATGTTTTAAATTTTCAGATGGTGTAAAAATCACTTTTATGGTGTAAAATTTTCAGAAGTTATTAAGGAAAAATGCCAAAATGTCGCTTAAATTTTAATGAATTAAAATTTTAAAAAATGGCAACGAGGTATACTTACCCACCCTTCAAAGTATGTTTGTACAAATTTCGTTAATCTAGGCCTAACGGTCTTTCCTGTAGAACACCAACATGAACACATTCTCCTTTATTCTTAGTAGAGATAGACATCGCCAGTGAACCTTGTGATCCATAATTTACTCGCACTGCCATGTTGGAAGTCAAACATTCTTGTTTTGATTTAGTGAATAGATAGTCGTTTACTTCACGTATATTAATATAACAGTAAATTTTACTTTAAAAGTAAAAAAAAGGAAAAAGTTACCTGCTTGTAGCTTTTAATGTTAAGAAGGAAAAAAATATCCTGTGTAAGTACTGCAATGTTGAGTACCAATGTAAGAAAAATGGAGAAACACATAAAAAAAGTATTTCAAAAGTTCTATTGGATTAAAAAAGGTTTTGAAAGGGATAAAATAGATGATGAATTTTATTTTAATGAAATTCCAACCATGACAACTACATCAAATTTAGAGTTTCAAGAACATTTAAGTATTGATGTTTATGATCTAGATGAATCCAATCTAACCAGGAAACTTTTTTTGAGTGTGTGCATCTAATATATCGTCAAATAATACAACAGTTTCACAACAAAGGAATTAAAATTTCTTGTTGCTGAAATCTTGTTGCAAAGATCACTTAACTTTGTTGAAAGTAATATGAGTGAATATTACTTTCAGAATAATTCTCTTTTAAAAACTGTTAGAACTGAAACATCTGCTAACTTCTCATCAGGGATATCTGGTACTTTGACTAATTAATCCAAAAAGAATGAGAAACAATTGTATCTTGAATTTTAGTTTCTATTTATCAGCTGTTTATCAATTTAAACCAAACTATTATTTTTTTTAATTTAGTTAAAAAAACTCTCGTTTTTAAAAAGTAGCAAATACATTATTCTTTTACTCATTGTATTAAAAAAGGATTGACATTTAAGCCACGCATTTTATGTAAGATCTATGATATAGTATTGCGTTTTTTGTTTTTTCCTATTCATTTTTTTAGCCTTTATAGAATTTAAAATGTTCATAGATTTCTTTTTTATCTTACCTAATGCTCAATGTATATTTTATACATATTTATATTATATAGAGAAATCATATTTCACAGCAGTGCCTGTATTTTATTTGAATAGAGTTAATTGAAAAATAAATACCCAGTTAAATACCCATTTTGGGTATTTACCCTTAAAAATAAATACCTGGGTATTTTACATCACTGTTCTCACCCAATCTTTTCGCACAAAGTCATATGCGTATTCATTTATGGCAAGATAGACGAAACGTGCTCGATTTGAAAGGTTGATGCTGGGACTGGAGAGAGTTTTTCCATCGCACTTCGTAGATGTCCTGAAAAAGTATATTCAGGAATCGGCTACATGGATGGATAGAAGAATTTACCAGGAATGCGCAGTGACGTTCCATAAACAATTTCGGAGCACGAAGCTTGGTGGTCCTTCTTTACGGCAGTTCTCATTTCAAATAAGACGGTAGGAAGTGTTTCAGTCCAGCATATAAACATTAGAGCTTCTTGCATTGTTCAGTGCATCCGATAGATCATAGCATGATAAGGCGTGGTACGGATCTTGGTGATACCCATCGAAGATAGTGGAGAAAAATTTTGATATGAATTGTCGGCACTGATCACTTGTAATGATCGAGGGAACACCGAATCGAGAGATCCAGTGAGTTACGAGACAATTCGTTTCCGCCTCAGCTGTGATATCCTTGATAGGAATAGCTTCTGGCCAGCAAGTCTATCTATCTATAAAAATGAGCAGGTATCGGAAACCATCTGAAGGCAGCAACTGTCCTAGCAGGTAAGCATTGGGGTGGTCGAAATGATGATTTGGAAAATTGAAGCTTTGGAGTGGGGTATTAGTATGTCTGTTAATTTTTTATTTTTAAAACCTCATACAAGAACGTGTCCACAGTGTCACATCCACTTTTACTTTCTCGTATACGTGAATCTTCATGTTTAAGACCTCCCTGAGTCCGAAGAACACAATTTTAGGATTATGTCTGTCTGTGTGTCTGTGGACACGATAACTCAAAACCTATTAAAGCTACGGGGATGAAATTTGGTATATGATCATTACACATAATTTGTAGGTTTCTGTTAAATTTTGGGCAAAATCTGTCCACGGAAAATCTGTCTGTCCGTTTTCATGTAAACACGATAACTCAAAAACTTCCATAGCTAGACAGATAAAATTTGATGCATAGTTTTATTTTCAGAAATGTAGATCGGTATCAAATTTTGACCTGACTTCGTCAAAGGGTTGACTGTCTGTATAATCCAATGTTTGTAAACACTATAACTCCTAAGTGAAACGATTTAGATAAATAAAATTTGCTATGCTGTCTTCTAACTTTTATTGTAGACTTGTGTTCAACTTTGGTGTTAATCGGCTACATAAAAGGTGTTCAAATTGCATATTCCCTTTTATTTATCTTACTCTGACGCAAAAATAAGCGCCATATTGTTTAGCGGAGCACGACATTCTTAAACTTAGCGCCTTTTTGGCGCTTTTTTACTGACTTAATGATTTGTATCTCGCTTGCATTTTTTACCCTTTCGTATTGCAGCATTCTGCGAAGACAATATCAATAACACTCGCGGCGCTCCGCAACTTTTAGGCAGAGAGGGTCGGGTAGGATTCCTTTGTTCGAGAGTATAAGAACACGTTTAGGGGCGACAACACCCGCTGGTTTATAGAAGGCTTCCTCAGCTTAATGAGCATTTGAGTTGAAAAATACCTGGAAGGGGAAGACCGTGCATACTATCAAAAACAATTCAGTTTCTACGAAAGTTGACAGAAACGTATGGTCGAACCTTGTCATTTGGCACATCACAATATAAATCCACATTTCGCGAGATGTTAAGTCGTCTCATCTGATCGGACGTTTTTTGATCCGATAGAAGACTGCAAGTCTTCGTCCTCCTGTTTTGCTCTTGCCATGTCTTCGAAGTCTGCAATTGACAACATGATCTCATTGATCCTTGAAAATAATATCCAGATACATGTCTTATGTCTGTGCTGAAATGCGAAACAATAACGAGTTGCCTCAACTACGTATGGGTGCATCAATCAGACTTCTTGTTGAAAGAATAGATCAAAGTTCTATTGTCAGTAAAAATTAAGAACGTCCGTTGTTCAACTGAAGATGTGAAGTGTTTATTTGCTACGTATATTGCTAAAAACTCTCTATCATACAGACTGTATTTTTTCTGTCGAAGTTAGTTTCCTGGAGAAAAAAAGCAATTGGCCGTGAACCATTTGGGTTATGAGCTTGTAAAACGGCTCCTGAAGAAATTTCTGAAGCATCGACAGTTATTGAAATAGTCTGTTTTTTGGAAAATAAGCTAAAATTACAGAACCGGCAAGATCAATATTACATTTTGCAAATGCATTTATCTATTCATCTGTACAAATTATTAAACCTTTGTTATTTTTCTTATAATTTTTTACAAAATCGTCCAATAGTTCTTGCGTTTTAGCGACATTTGGAAAAAACGCCAACCGAAATTCAGCATAGCCAAAGACGCCTAAGTTTAGATACGGTTTTCATTTAGGCATAACAAGAATTTGTTTATCTTTGGATTGAAGAGATTTAATTTCCTCAGGTGTAATTAAACAACCCAGAAATGTAACAGATCTTTGAACTAAAATATTGTTTGAACAATTGAATATCAGGCTCTGTTCCATTAGTTTATTGCCTACAGTTCTGAGTTGAGATTTATGTTCTCCTTCGTTATTTAATGCAATCAAGATTTCACCAAAATAAGGAACGCAAAAAATTCAATCCAAATAATAGCTGATTAATAAAACGTTGAAAATTTTGTGCTGCATTTCGTAATCCAAAAGGTATGCAAACATTAAACAAACTCAAACAAACCAAATGGAGTAGTTATTGAGGTTTTCAGAATATCGTCTGGAAAAAGATGTATTTGGTGATGAAATCTGAATAAATTAAGAGTAGAATTGTAAATTTTGCCCTCTGAATGTTGTGTGCAATAACGAATATATGGAACAGGATATCTATCGGTTACTGTCACCGCATTCAAACAACGGTAATCTTCTCATAGCTGCCAGTCATCATTGACTCTTTTAACCATGTTCAAAGGACTAGACCATTAATTTTTAGATGAACGAATAATTCCCAGGAACATAAGAAATTAAAATTCTTGCTTTGCAACTTTCAAAACTTCCGGTCTTAACCATCTAGGTTTAGAATAAATTGGGAAACTCTAGCTTCTTTATTATTGAAAACAACAGTTCTTTTAGACTTCTTACCCAACAATGATGGATTTCTGATCGACGAATATTCTGTTAATATTTTCAGAAATTCCAATAATCGTTCAGAGGAAACAGATAAGTTAAACGTTAAAACAAATTTTTTCACTTAAAATACTGAAGATAAAAGTTGAGTTTTTGAAAAGATTATTATTTAAAGAACTAAGCATCAACTAACAAGTCAAAATTAGTCAGAAAATCAACTCCTCTTATTTCTTGCTTTCTGTCAGTAATGATGAATTTACATTGAAATCTTCTACGCAAGTTTAAATCCAAGTCTAATACAAATGTGCCAAACGTCCGGATCTCTGTGCCGTTAGCAGCATATAACTTAAACTCGTGATTAGCATTATTATCCTTGTTTAATACTGGAATAACGCTGACGCCAGCTCTAGTGTTAACAAGAAATTGAATTATTGTATTATGATAGGCCACAATAATTCTATAGGCGTCTCAATTGTTTTGGACGTCCGGCAACCGCCTCGTTAGTTTTCGAAAACAACTTTCTGTTCAGGCGTTGCTACTTTAAAATGGCATGGATTCTTATTTATTTATTTATCACCCACGCCGACCAACTAATCCATAGGGGATGAATTCTTACATTTTCGGGATGAAGCTCCGAAATTTGTATGATAGAAACAAAATCTTTTATTATTATTTGCATAGATATATAATATGTGTTTGAAATGGCCCATCACGTGCTGAGATAATATTTCGAATTAAAGATGGACTTCTGTACGAAATATTTGGACATTTTTGACAATATTCGTCAGTTTAGGCACATGTTTAGTCAATTCTGAAACTTTCTGTACCAATGTCGAATTATTAGATAATTCTGGACTAACAGCACTGTAATTTAAACTTGTTTGAGATTGGAGTTCAAGATAGCCATAATAGGTAAGATCGACTAGTTGACATTCTCTGAAAGTCCGTCGAACCAATGTGATTTAAGTAAATCATCACTAAGGTATTTACCTGATAAATCATGCATGCATTTCAGTAAAATAGATAGTCGCTGGTTTCCAAATTCGATTCATTTCAATTCCATTGTGTTAAGACCCATATAGGTATTTTAGAAAATGAATAAGCGAATGAATTGACAAAAGTTGGAACACTGAAATTGAATAGTGATGAAAAGCTAGGGATTTCAAGACGCTGGCTCAGCAATCATTTTCATCTTTCGGCAATTAATTCTTGGCAAGAAAAATGGACAAACAGAGATAAAGCAAGAAGGTTTTCCCAAATGTTAATATTAAAAATATCCTTGGAAATTTTTATATAAATCAAATAATAACTGGTCATGGTTATTTCCTTTGTATCAATCTAAGTACTTTAATATGAACCCTAATTGTAGATGCGAATCAACTGATGGAACAGTTAAACAAGTTGTTTACGATTGCCCTTACGTTAGAACATAAGATCAAAATACTTTTCTTAGAATTATAGAACCCTAAGTATACTGAAACTGTTAAAAATTAAGAAATCTTCAAAAGTTCAGTTGATTATGAAAAGTCAACTCAGATTTTATGCGTACATTGGCGCATCTTTGGAACCTCAATTGTACTTTAAAGTTATGAAATTTTATCATTACCTTGTATAATCTATCTTTATTCTATTGTCGGGTTGCGATTTGTAAATATGTAAATATTTTTCACGTTGTTTTTAATAAAGGCCTGGGGACCAATCTTGACGATTCTGCCGAAAAACTAACAGTCGGACTCGAATTTTTTTATATTTGTTGACAATTTAAACAAATTTTTAAATTAGTATTGATGAAATTTTCATCACCGACACTCAGATTCAGGTTTTAGTTGCTTGCGGTCTCCTTGGCAGCACAACAGTTTCCGGAGACCCATTGTCTTGTGTGTAATTGTAGCGGTCGATTGATTACGGCTATATGTCTTCTCCTATGAATGGGGCTGTAGTGGTGTCCGCCCGGTGTCTTGTGACCGAATGCTTCGCAAAAAGAAATCTGAATACTCCGAATACGTTAGTTCTTCATTGTGATTAGTGGCGCCATATATATGTATATATATATATATATATGTATATATATATATATATATATATATATACTCTCTCTTTCTCTCTTATACTCTTTCTCTATATATATATATATATATATATATATATACTCTCTCTCTCCCTCTCTCTCTTCATATATATATATATATATATATATATATATATATATATATATATATATATATAAATCAAGAAATTCAATGGAGAGACAAAAGTATGGAAAATATTTCAGTAGAAAAGAACGGATGCGTGTTCTGGGAAGGTGAAATTCATACTACCCTGTGGATAAAAGCATTATTATATGTTTTTAATAATCCCATATCAAACATTATACTACCAAACGCTAATCTAGAAAAAGTTATTACGTTAAACACTAGTGCCCTGGCACCATCTATATTCTCAGAAGAGGAAGAAAAAAGCAGAAAAGAGGAAGTTTAGGCAGGAATTTCTTTTTCTAGTAGGGGAAAGAAACCAATTCAGACATATTAAGAGAGAAAAAAGCCTTTATTTTCCATTTTCCATCTACGCATAAATGACTATTTTTTTAAAACACACATACATATACATTAAATTAATTAGACTGCGTACTCCAGACTGTTTCTAAGGATAAAATCTTTAATGTTATAAATATTAAAGGGGAAATGGTTATCATTTAGAGGTTTTATAAAGACATTGGAAGCAATTAAAAAATCATTTCTGTTATTGCATATTGATTTAATTCTGTTGTTCTGTTATTAAAAATGTACATGTCGTAAAATGGGGAGATGCAAGCAGAGTGGAAGAAGACACAAAACAGAATGCTTCGCGTCGTATAAGAGACAGGAAGTTTTCAAAGTAACTTATTACGTGAATTCGCGCCTAAGCTTTGAGTTGTGGGAGAGTTCGATTAAGATTACGATGGAGACAAAGAAAGCGATGAAAAACATGCAAAAATAAAAGAAAGAAGAGTAAAGACAAAAAATGAAAAAGAAAAATTATAAAATTAATGGGAAAAAGGTATAAATTAAACCATTTTTATGAGAGCGGCTATAGTAAAATATTTTGAATTCCAATAATAAACGACTGAAAGATGCTTTTTCGAGGTAATAACATTAGACCTGTCTGACTGAAGGGACCCTACTACATTTAAAATTTGCGTTAGCATAGCTCTAAAAGAAAATACTTTACTTACATCTTAAAGCCATTAATTAAAGGTTCGAAGAAATAGGAAGGAATTTTATTAATATTAAGGTTATTTCTAAGGTGATGAATTTGTCTTTTAATAGAATTTCTATCGTTGCACGTTCTGTTAATCCTAATGAGTTGATTTGCTATAGTGTTTTCATAAATTGTAGAAGAGATATTTGAGTTCTAAAAATATATATCTATTGACGTTGAATTTAAACTCGTTTCTTTATCCATAAATATCTATTTTTAAAGTATTTTGGCAATCGATAATTATATCATTGAATCAATCATGATTAGATTAAGTTGCATAGAAATCTTTATGGTTGAATATAATAATGTGATCAATGAAGCTAAAAGCTGAATTCAAATTAACCCTCCAGCCGTTAGGCTTTCAGATAGCTACGTTTAACGAAATTGTCACGCTGAAAGAGAAGGTTTCTCTCCAAGTTGTCAGGTTTTGGACAAAAGGGTTTCTACCACCTTTTGTGGTCATTTGCGCGCCGTAGGGGGGCTATGGGACCTGTTATCGGGAGGCATTGACAGATGACTTCTAACCTCGATTCTTTGTGACAGGATCCTTTGTTGGAAGACCCTTCTTTGAGTATTCTCAGAAAAGTAGTTGGGAATGTCTTGCAGTTTCAAATGCAACATGTTAAAATGGGAATCGGTGAAAGATTTTAGATTTTTTTAAAAATTTCAACAAGAATCTTATAAAAAAGAAAATTTTAAATTTTTTATATGAATCTTATTGTTACAAATTAAATGTGTACGTTTCAATGTTTTCTCCTCACTACATATTTAAAAAAAATATATTTTTATCACGTCGAACTATGAAATTATTGATCGAATTTAATTCTTGAAACAAAAAGAAATATATATTGTCCATTCATCGCATTGCAAATGTATTGTAGTACTTAAAATCGTGTGTTTAAAACAATAATAAAAATTAGTAATACCATATTATAATTTTGTTTCTTCAACATTTAGAAAAACAATTTTGTAAATTGGGAATCTCGCAGGACATTTCGAATTTCGAGATAACGATCTATGGTTTTTATCTGCATGTGATTACGATTTTATATCTTGTTGAATTTTCATAACTTATTATTTGTAACCAAGGGTGGATCTAAGAATTCGTTAAATGGGGGATATGTGGGAAAAATATCTTAGAAATTAAGAATAAATTAATTAAAATAATTATATTGTAATACTTAATGTGCAAATGTTTTGTATTACTTAAAAATGTGTGTTTAAAACAATAATCACAATTAATAACACTACGTTATAATTTTGTTTCTACCACATTCAGAGAATTTTTTAATTAAGGAATCTTACACGATTCGTATTTGGAGAACTATTTACGGAATTTATCTGCATGATTACGATTTTTTTTTAATTTTTTAAAATATTTCTTAAATTAGTATTTGTGACCAAGGGTGGATCTAGGAATCTATTTTTTTGGGGGGGGGACTGTGGGAAAAAATTTCTTTTTTTTTAAATCTTAAAATGATAGATTCCTTTAGGTTATACACTTCTTTCTTAATTTTAATATGAGATAAATTGACTTGCTGTGTTGTCATTCAATTAATTTTATCTGTCCTTTTGTTCGTGTTCATAAACCCAGGGAAGAAAGTTATTTGATTTCACAATTCAGGGAAAAAACTCAAGTAAGAATCTTATGTAATGATCAATAAACTTAAAATTCCCAATTAAAAGAAATTATTATGTTATGAAAATATACGATTTTATGTAATCAATGTTAATATTTTCAGAATGAAACAGTTCATAAAGTTGATTACATAGATTTTGTCCATTGCCTTTTTTAAATACACTAATAAATAAAAGTAAATAAAAAGTTTTTATTAAAAGGTATAAACGTACTCATATGCTAAGTAAATCTTGTATAAATATATAGTATTTATATACAAAAATTAAGTTTCAAGAGCAATTTGAATTTGAATGTCCTTAAATTAAAGTTATCTTTAAAAGAGAAAATTATCAACTTTTTAATTTTTTTATTTTATATTCCTTTTATTTGTGTTTTAAAATAAAAAGATTTCTTTAGTTAGAGGCTAATAAAAACACGTATATGTGCATATTCAAGGTTTATATTCATTGAATTTTATGCCCGTTAATTGACACTTCTTTTGGATACACATTTACTCTCTAAATCTAAAAAATAACTCATAATGATCTGAGAATTTTAAGCAAAAGACTTCTGGCCCTTATTTTATGATGCTAAACGCAATACGACTTAAAAGTCTAGATCTATTCAAACTAACCCTCCCCTGACCACAGACAATCCCTCTCATTATGTCGTCGCGTGTCACCTGGGGGGAAGGGAAAAACTTGAAGGAAAATCTCGGGTCTGACACTTATATGGAACTTTTCTTTCCCGAGACAGTCTCGGGTTTGCCGTTATGAGAGGAAAAAGTTCACGCAGATATCTCGGGCCTGACGCTAGGAGGGTTAATAGCGATATTACGTTCAAAAATGTGCAGAAACAAATTGGCCAGTAGAAATGAAAAGCTGGTTTCATGTAGAATGCTTTTAATTTGCTGGAAGATATTTTCCCCATTAAAAATCACGTTATTATATTTACAGTACTTTGTAATATCTTTCCAGAAGGTTATTGGGATGTTTAACAAGTTTTTTAGTCGTAGAAATAAATCATTAACATTTCTTGTAGTTTAATCAAGGGGGATGCTTGTGAAGAGATCTTGGAAATTATAGTTTTCTATTGTATCTATTTTATTATTTTTAATGAATTCGATAACTTTATTGTTGTTTTCCATAATCCATGTAAAATTTTTGTCTTCAATAAACTTGAGGATCATGCTAAGATATTTAGAGAAAATATTTCCGGGTTTATTCATATAGGTATTTGTACCGCAAGTTATTCATCGAAATTTTATAGGCTGTTTATGGAATTTAGGATAAATAACAATATATGGTAGGCTGATATTAACATTGTGGTATTCAATTTTTTTTAGCTGAGATTCTTTTCTAATAGTTATAACATTAGATTTATTCAGTTTATATGTTTCTGATGATTTAAGTTCTTTATTTAATAATTCGAAATAAAATTTCTTGTAAATTATTGCGTAGTTGAAGGCCGCCTTGCCAATGTGGATTATAGTGAATATGGATGCAGAGTTTGGTTGTTTTCCTGGATACTGCGGAATTCGTATGCTTCTATATTTGAATTATCTTGTTTGCAATTGTTTCTTATGTAATATTTAAAATTGAAATACATATTCCACTTCCATTCTGTAAAAAACTGCATAGGTGTGTCATATTTAGTATTTTATATAGGTAATATTTAGTATTTAGTATAGGTGTGTCATATTTTTTAAACAAAAATTGTCAAGTTCATTGGGAAAAGTTTTTAAAGTGATTTTTGTGGAAATTTTGAAATTAGGACGAAATTTAGTCCCTTTATTCATTAGTGACCTTAACTCTTCGTTGGGAACAATATTTAGTTTGCCAGTAAGGATGTTTTTATGAAAAGGATCTACATAATTTTTATATTCCTCTCTATTCCAATGACATTGAGTATTAATTCTATTGTTTTCTATGTTTCTACAGAAAGAATTATAATTGAAGATCCTTCTTCCTAACGTTGTGTCGTATTTTAGCCATTTGTTTATTTCAATATTTTTATTCGAAATGAGTTGGAGAATTCATTAATTGCAGAGTTTAATTTAAACTTATCGAGAATTGGATTTTTGCGTAGTAGCCGACCGCCTTGTCTATAGGGGTATATGAAATGACAGAGCATTATGTTCAAAAGGAAAACAACAAACAATTTAGTAATTATTTGCAAAAACACCAATTTTTAACTATACTATCTACACTACTAAAATTCGACTGTATGTATGTATGTATGTCCGGCTATCTTCTCGCGAACCGCTGAACGGAGAGAGCGAGGAAAGTATCAAAAGATGGGGAATAATGAGAGATGGAGAAGTGAGGTCATGTGACACAAACGCTTAGAAAAACCAGCGTTACTGGGGATACATATTTTTTCATATTCCCGCGTTCAGTTTATAAAAACATGAAGCAAGATGCACTACATACATGAAATCTCAAATTTAAATCTCACGGGAAAAAACATTTTTAGTAAAAACCCAATATGAACGATTTTGATTTCTCTGTTTCTTTGCATCAATTACCAAAACCAGCACACATCGCCTTCCTCATTGCATTGTAGTGGGTTACCTCGAATAACACTGTAACACCTCTTTTTTTCAGGCATCAAAAAAAGCGAGAATTGAACAAAGCAAAAATAGGAATTTCCAAATATCAGCTTAAAATAGCAGATACCAGAATTATTTAAACTTCACAGATTGCCAAAACTAGATTTCTAACTATGATTCAATTTAAAATAACCAAATAGTTTAATTTATTTCAAAATTAAAGAATTAGTATGATACCTATAGGAAAAATCTCAAAATCTGTTAAATTCTGTTATCAATTAATATTTTAAATTTTTATAAAATAAAGTATTTGAACATTAATAATCCAATCTTGTATTAAGCTGTTTTCAATTCATAAATCCTGGCGCCATCCATGTAGTAATTCAGAAATTAATAATACAATAACCATTTTGAAAGAAATTACACAATATAAGTAATATAAGAAAATATATATACCTATATGCCAAGAATTTTACAAATGTTTTATTAAATACTCAGATGAATGTTTTATTCTAAGTTACCGAAATATTTCTTATCCATATAAACAATTAAAAAAATTTTTGGCATTCCATATCCAACAAAGAATTATAAAAATAATGTATGTTCTTAGTTCTATTATCATTGTCTCCCCATAGTTATCTCGAAATTTGTTTCTCAAAACCCTTGATATATCGAAATTTTTCTCTCAGAAATAAGTATCAGTTGACGTTTTCCTCGTGGCAGTTATTGACGAACCAGTTTGAGAGTGATCTCGTTTCATTCTTTATCCTTTTTTCGCGGAAAAGCAATGAATAGGATATTGGGGTGGGAGATGAGAAACGGAAAGTGTTGGGTGAGAGGCTGTTATCTTGTCACCGGCGGGATAATTTCCTGTGTCCTTCTTCTTTATTGTGGTACATGTGCACTTTAAAGGTGTGTGTTCTTTCATTTCGTTGGCTCTTGCACCAGAAAACCAAACTCAAACTCTTTAATTTTGTTTCTGAACGGTGTAGAATCAAAATGTGTTCGTGAACATTAGTAGATTTAATTTTTCCAACTTCTTGAGATTAGCTGGTGAAAAGCGTAAATTGAACGTGTTATCGGTCGTTGATAAAATAAAAGTGTTGAAGATTTTGGATAAAAACAAACTGAAAAAGAAAGTCGAATTTGATTCTTAGTGTAATATCTCTTTCAGCACTCTTTCAACAATAATAAAAAACCGTGAAACAATCGAAAAAAACTATGATGCCGGAAACGGGAAGAAAATGAAAATTAGGAATTTTCGACCTATCCTGAAGTTTAAGAATGTGCTCGAAAATGGTTTGTCCAATGCCGTGATCAAAACGTTCCTGTTAGTGGATGGAATTTGCAGGTAAAACAGAGGATTTTGAAAAAGAACTGGACTCGAACAGTGAATTTAAAGCAAGCAATGGCTGGCTGGAAAATTTTAAGAAAAAGCACAACATTTTTTTTCGGAAACTTTGCGGTGAAAGTGCATCGGTAGATGCATCTTCCTGTGAAGAGTTGCTTTCAGAGTTTTCTTTTCTTTTAAAGGATTACAAAGCTGATGATGTATTTAACGCAGATGAAACTGGATTGTTCTGCCAGCGTTTACGCAACAAAATGGCTGCATTTAAAGGTGAAGAATGCCATGGTGGCAAACAGAGTAAGCTTCGTGTGACTGTGCTCTTGTCAGCTAAACAAAGTGGTAAAGAAAAGCTTCCTCATCTTAGGATAGGACGATCCAAAGAGCCGAGGTGCTGAGCTAAAATTAAGTCATTTCCGATCATGTACAAGTAAAATAAAAAGGCTTGAATGACAAGCGAAATTTTTGATGATTGGCTGAAGGGAATTGATAAAAAAAATGGCTGAAAAGAAAAGACGCATTCTCCTCTTCATAGACAATTTTAATCCTCACTCTAATTTTCCGGCACTAACAAATATCACAGTGAAATCTTTACTACCGACGACGACTTCGAAATTGCTGCCACTCGACCAGGGGGTAATTCGGAGCTCCAAAGTTGGTTATCGAGAGCAAATTATGAGAAGATTCCTGGATAGTATCGGTGAAGGTAAACCTTGTGCATCTATCAACATCTTGCATCAAACAACAGTCAAAAATTGTTTCATCAAAGCAGGATTTTCCGAGAATAAAACTTCTAATGAAACAGAGGAAGTTGATTCCAATACAAGAAGGAGAAATTAATCCAAAACAGTGGGCATCGATACACAAGTATTGAAGCACTAACATTTCATTTGAAGATTTCTTGAATGTAGACTCCAAATGTGCGGAACAATGACAGATAAAGAGATTGTTGCGAACATAAATACAAAAATTTCTGATGAAGAAAACGAAGAATTGGATCAACAAGAGCACGAAAAATATGCCGTGAAAGAAGCCGAGATGGCATAGTAAATATTACGGAGCTTTCTTGAATCAATCGAAAACATTGGAACTGAATCATTTGGTGTCATTGCTACTTTAGATAAAACTGCGCAGTTGCAAAAAGATTCTGTGAGACGGCAAACTTCAATTAAAATACTTTTCCTTCCATAACTACTAAATGTATTTTCTGTAAAGAATTACATGTTATTAAGTCAAAACAGGTATGCATTTATTACACAATTTAGAAATTATTAAAGCATTGAGAAGAGCAATTTGTGAATTATTTGCAGATTGTGTAGATTATTCCGATGAACCATTTTTAGCCACAAAAAGTAGTTTGCGGGATATTTTTAAAATTATGTCTAAACCATGATAACTCGAAAGCTCTTTATCTCGTATTTGTAATTCTCGTCTTATAGGCATGAATTTTTGTTATATTACTTATATTGTGTAATTTCTTTCAAACTTGTTATTGCTTTACTAGTTTCTGAATTACTACATGAATGGAGCCAGGATTTATGAATTGAAAAACTTCTTGAAACAAGATTGGATTATTAATGTTCCAATACTTTATTTTATAAAAATTTAGATAATTAATTAATTACATAATTTAACAGATTTTGAGATTTTTAATATGGATATCATAAAAATTCTTTAATATTAAAACAAATTAAATTATTTGGTTTATTCAAGTTCAATCATAGTTAGAAATCTAATTTTGGCAATCTGTGACGTAAAGCTAGGTGGTGGTTTATATTAAAATGAGGATTACAATTAAAAGATAAGTGAAAACACTGATTCTATATTTCTTAGTGAATAAGTAAGGATATTTTATTGAATGATGTAATTATTGTTTTCAGTGCAATATAATAGTGCAACATTTTGATGTATATCATAGATTTATTTTCAGTACTTTCCGTATAACGATGATATTCTGTTAGTGTTAGTGTATGGAATTTTCATTCTAAATTCTTTCATTTCAGGGTAAATTACCCTTTCTGTTTTTTTAACAACTTTAGTAACAGGGATGGTTTGTACAGCAAAATTGATTTAACCTGGCTAAACTTGTCCACAGCCAAGCTACTAATGTAATTGTTGAAAATTTCAAATATTTGGATTGTCTTTTTTCAATAGTTTTGATTGCAACAGTTAAATGTTTAAATTTACCATTTGTTTTAGTATCTATAGTATTTTTAATTTTTTAGAGTATATTTTAGATTTGGTTTTATTAAAAATTAAGATTTTTCTTAGATAAGTTAGTTTTTCCACATGCTACTTGCATGTATTAAGCCCTATTACTTATAGGATCATAATTAAAATTTGTTTAATTCATAAACTTTTTGTATTTGCATTTCATTTTTACATGATTTTTTTATTTTGTTTTGAATGTCCATTGCACTTTTGTTTTTAGGCTAATAATTTGAATTCAGTTTAATTAATAAATTGTTAGTATATGATATGTCTTGTTTACTTCATTTTGTAAGTTCATATGTAACAAATTATATTTTGGTTTTTATATATATATATATATACTAGCTGCATGGCCCGGCGTTGCACCGGCAATCTTGAATAATGAGATATTCCCGGGCGGAGAGAAGTGAGATCACGCGAGGCCTTGGGATCCATATTTTTTCATATGCCCGGCTTTTTTTTTCAACAAATATTGTCACTTACTTTCCCCAACAAATGTAAATATTCTTACTAATCTAGTCTTTTTATTACTAATTTCTATATGCCCATTGCCCACCTCCGATTTATTTTTTTTACACATATTGTCGCTAACGTAAACTTTACGTTCCCCCAAAACGTAAAAAATCCTTTGAAACCTATATTGTTTAATTAAAATTTTTAAATCCAACCTTTTAATTACCTTATAGTTAATAGCACAGCGTTTCTCGGAATCCACATTTTTTCATATGCCCGCCTCTGTGTTTTTCCCTACAAATATTGTCACTAAGCTTCCCTAACAAATGTAAATCTGTTTTGAATCCTCTCTTGTAGGATTAAAACTGGTATACTATTTGTTGGATAATAATAATTACAATAATAATAATTTAATTCCACGTATTTTACGGAATTATAGAAATTCGCAGCTAGTAGCTGCGTGGCCCGGCGTTGCACGGACTATCTCGAATAAGGCTTTATTCGCTGGCGGAAAGAAGGAGATAAAGTGATACCGGCTTAAAATAGCTACCAGAAATATTTAAACTTGATCAAATCACTGAATAATGATTAACCCTCCTGTTGTCAGGCCCGAGAAATCATTGCGAACTTTTCTCCTCCCATAACGGCAGACCCGAGACTGTCTCGGGAAAGAAAAGTCCATTATAAGTGTCAGTTCCGAGATTTTCCTTCTAGCAGTTTTTCTTTTTCCCCAAGTGTCACGCGGCGACAAAATGAGAGGTAGTGTCTGCGGTCAGGGGAGTGTCAGCTTCAATAGATCTAATCTTTCAACACAAATTTCGTTAAGGAGCGTAAAATTAGGACCAGATATCCCATGGTCCTGGAGTAAAATTGAAAGCGCTCTCTCACTTGCTACTGTTTAGATTTAGAGAGTAAATGTGTATCCAAAATGAGTGTCAATTAACGAGCATAACTTTGAACGCTTATAAACCTTGAATTTACACATATACGTATTATTATTAGCCTGATCTATAAGATTTTAAAATTTTCTGATTTAAGAAATGTTCCTAATTTAAAAAACCAGAGAAATATAAAATTAAAAATTAAAAAAATTGACAATTTTCTCTTTGACATATTACTTTCATTTAAGGACTTTAGAATTCAAATTGCTTTTGAAACTTAATTTTTGAATATAAAATACTATACATATATAAAAGATTTGCTTAACATGCGAGTACGTTTATAACTTTCAATGAAAACTTTTCTTGTTTTCATTTATTAGTGTATTTAAAAAGGATAATGCACAAAATTTATGTAACCAACGTGTTGAGCTGTTTCATTCTGAATAGATTAACATCGATTATATTAAATCGTATATTTGCTTAACATAATATTTTGTTATCATTGGGAATTTTAAGGCAGTTTAGCATTATATAAGATTCTCACTTGGGATTTTTTGAATAATAAAATCAAATAAATTTCTTCCTTATTTTTATGAACACGCACAAAAGAACAGATGAAACTAATTTAATGACAATTCAGCAAGTAAATTTATCCTATAGGAAAATTATAAAAAAGATCATAACCTAAGAGCATCTATGGTAAACCTACAGAATGGCATTATAAAACAAGACGATTAAAGAAAATATTGGAAGATTTAAATACAATACAAATTTATTTTTTTCTAAAGGATATAAAATGTACAACACACACACACACACATTTTTATGAATAGCAAGGAAGCAATGTGGTATAATAAAAATAAATGCAAAACGCCGAACATATAATTAAGAATTTTAATGCAGTTAATGATTATAAAAGATTCCAGCAGGACATTTTTTCGGATTTATCAAAACCTATTAGACGTACATCGCATATATACAAAACGTGGCGAAGGGAATATATGGTCAGATCTGTCAGCAAATTTTTTTTAAAAAATCGAATGTGATATCTTATTTTGAGCTTCAACGGTATTTGGATTCAGCAGTAAATAAACAACGTTAAATTTAATTTCCTAAGTCAGCATTTTTGAGAAATGTGTTACTAACATTTAGTTAAAACTTCTCCAAATTAAAATCTTACCGGTTACGATATTGGTAAAACTATGTTTGTTGCTCAGAGAAAATATCGATTCTGACTTACATGAACGCCCTCGTCAGAGTTGACATTTTGTGATTGATGCAAAAATAGTATGTTGTATCTATGACAAAATCGATAGAAAAATAGTTCAAAATATGGCTAGCGAATTGCGAAAGTGTGATTAGGTTGATACATTTTGCAAGGAAAAGTCAAGTAGATTATAAACAACAAATTGGCAATCTTGTAAAGAGGTCAAAACTATTTGACTAAAAAAATTAAAACAGAACAATTTTATTTAACTATAAAGCATTTTTTAAAAGTCAATAATATGAATAATATTTTTTCACAGTATCCTTCACGAATTCCAGGATCCAATGCTGTATATATTTAGTAAATAAAATTTAAACATTTAAAATTTAACCAAATACAACTTAATTAATTAATTTAAAGTTAATAATTATTTTAATTACGTTATTCTTAATTTTCAAGATTTCAAAACACGGAATTTATTTTTCTATAGTAGTCCTCCCCTTAACGGATTCCTAGATCGACCCTTGATTGCAAATACTAAGTTATGAAAATTTAACAAAAAAAATCTTACTCACATGCAGATAAACACCAGAAATAGTTATCTCGTAATCGACAGAATAAAAATATTTTTACAAATATGTAGTCAAGAGAATCCCATGAAACTTACAGATTTAATTTGCAACAATAAGACTCATAAAAAATTTTTAAAAAATTAGCCTTCTAACTTAAGGTTTATGTAGGGTTTTAAGATAAAATTCTTAAAACGTTCCCCGGTTCCAATTTCGACCTCAGAAGAGGGTCTTCTTACAAAGAGGTCTTTTCACAATATATCCTTTCACAAAGATCAAAGTTCAACAGAAGTCATCTGACACTGCCGCCCGATGATAGGTCTAATAGCCCCCATACGGCGCGCAAATGACCGCAGAAGGGGGAATACAATCCTTTGTCCAAACCCTGAGAGTTTAGAGAGAAGAACTGTTCTTTCGGCTTGACGATTTCGTTAAACTTAGCAATTTGAATGCCTGCCGCCAGGAGGGTTAAAATTAGTAACATAAATAATCTATATCTTTCGGCAGCAATCCTAGCTGCATGGCCCGGCGTTGCACGGGCAATTTATGAATAATGGGATATTCCCATATATCTGGTATTGATTTTGTCCTTCAATAACATATAGGCGGCGTTCTCTTGCATGTTGTATCATGGCTGTCAATCGGCTATTTCTTTGTTCTTCTGTTTCTTCGGCTCTTCTCTCATGTCCACGTTGGGCCATGTCTGACAATCGGCTATTTATTTTTTCTTCTGTTTCTTCCGTTCGTCTCTTCTGGCCAGGTTGTGCCATTACTGACAATAGGCTATTATTTTTGTTCTTCTGTTTCTTCCGCTCTTCTGTCAAGACTAAGTTGTGCCATGGTTTTTTTCTTCGTGAGTTTCAGCAACTCTCCCTTCACGTTTTCTAACTGCCTGCTGTCTACGGGCAACATCCCGTGTAACTACTCTTTTTCTTTTAGGCATCGGAAAATGCGAGAAATGGACAAAGCAAAAAATAGTGACTTCCAAATATCAGCTTAAAATAGCAGCTACCAAAAATATTTAAACTTGATCAAATCAATGAATAATGATTAAAATCTCTAACGTAACTAATCTATATCTTTCGGCACATAACTTTACAGAAACAAAACACGCCTGTAAGTTCGTTAAAATGATTCTTTTTGACGTTATATCACAGGATAAAAAAAAATAACTTATACACTTCTAACAATACATTTTTCTTATTTCTGTCAGCGTCACATTTTATTGTTGTTGTAAAAATGTTCTTTAAAATAAACAACTTCAACAATAAAAAGTGTTTTGAATTGCGCTGCAACCATGAAAAGTATTGTTATAAAGTATCCGAAACAATGAAAAGCATCGTTGTAAATTAGTTTTTAATTAATATCTTTTTTACTAATTGTAATTTTGGAATTTAAATGGCCGAAATGGATTCCCTGGATTATTCCCCATCTTTTGGTACTTTCCGCGAGCTTCTCCATTCGGCGGTTCGTTATAGGATAGCCGGACATACAAAAACATACATACATATATACAATCGGATTTTTATAGTGTACTAGCTGTATGGCCTGGCGTTGCACGGGCTAAATCGAATAATACCTGAGGTCACGTGACACATGCCTAATGTGTGTTATAATATTGTTGAAGTGTATTGTATTAGTGTTTTCACCTCCTGCTTCAGCTAGGTGTAGATGAGAGGTCCTGTGATAAATTTGGCCATGAATTCTGGAGCAATACGCTCTTCTCCCTGTAGACGGTACAATCTGTGACCCATTGAAGCACTGGTACGAACTTATGTTATTTTTGAAATGCACTGATAATTCATCGGAGCCATCCATCAATCCTTTCATTTCCACTGGATACACTGAAGCCTGCTCAATTATATTTCCATTATGACAACAATAAATGTAAATTCCTCTGGTATTCTTTTCATCCCGGAAATACAACCCTCCGCATTTCAGACAGAGATCGTCCATTTCTCCACAGTTGTGTTCTTCAGTTCAGAACAGTTCTAGCTGTATAAAAAGTTTGTATCTGATGGTGATTTTGTCCTTCAATAACATTTAGACGGCGTTCTCTTGCATGTTGCAACATGGCTGACAATCAGCTATTTCTTTGTTCGTTTGTTCCTTCGGCTCTTCACTCCTGGCCACGTTGTGCCATTATTACCAATCGGCAATTTCTTTGTTCTTCTGTTTCTTCGGCTCTTCTCTCCTGCCCACGTTGTGCCATGTCTGACAATCGGATATTTCTTTGTTCTTCTATTTCTTCCGCTCTTCTGTCCTGGCCACGTTGTGCCATAGTTGACAGTCGGCGGCTTCTTTTTTCTTCAGTTTCAACAACTCTCCTTTCACGTTTTCTAATTGCCTCCCGTCTACTGGCAGCATCCCCTGTAATTCCTCTTTTTCTTTTAGGCATCGGAAAATGCGAGAATTGAACAAAGCAAAATTAGTAACTTCCAAATATCAGCTTAAAATAGAAGCTTCCACAAATATTTAAACTTTATCAAATCAATGAATAATGATTAAAATCACCAAAATAACTAATCTATATCTTTCGGCACATAACTTTACAGGAACAAAACAACCCTTTTAATTTCGTTAAAATGATTTTGTTGGACGTTATATCACGGGATAAAAAAAGAATTTATACACTTTCAACAATATATTTTTTTATTTCTGTCAGCGTCACTTTTTTATTGTTGTTGTAACAATGTTCTTTAAAGTAAACGACTTCAACAATAAAATATATTTTGAATTGCGCTGCAACAATGAGAAGTATTGTTATAAAGTATCCGAAACAATGAAAAGCATTGTTGTCAATTAGTTTTTAATTGATATCTTTTTCACTAATTAAAATTTCGGAATATAAATGGCCGAAATGGCTTCCCTGGATTATTCCCCATCTTTTGGTACCTTCCGCGCGCTTCTCCGTTCGGCGGTTCGTGAGAAGATAGAGGGACATACATACATACATACATACATACGTTTGTTTACCTTCGAATTTTAATAGAGTAGACTAGCTACGTGACCCGGCGTTGCACGGGCTATCTCGAATAATGCGTCATTCCTTGACGGAGAGAAAAAGTGAGGTCATGTGACACATGCCTAACATTCTCTCCTAAATAAATAAGGAGAAAAGAGCGGTTCAATCATTCCGTCCGCGAAAAGGCTACAAAATATGATTTTAAAAAATCGCAAAAATAATTTTTATTTTGTAAAATTACGATTCCGGTATTATTTTTTGTCTGACTTTAGTACGGAAGGAATGAGAACCCAGCGTTCATCGGAATCCGTATTTTTTCATATGCCCGCCTCCAGTTTATATACACATGAAACAAGATGCACTGAGTACAGGAAATCTAAAAGTGAAACCTCATAGAAAACAATAGTTTTAGTAAAAACCCTATATGAGCGATTTAAGTTTCCCTGTTTCTTTATATCAATTACCAAAACCCACACAAAACTCTATCCACATTGACTTGTTGCATTGTTCAGGTTTCCATATTGCAACAATACATTTTTTTTATTTCTGTCAGCGTCACTTTTTTATTGTTGTAACAATGTTCATTAAAGTAAAAGACTTGAACAATAAAATAAATTTTGAATTGCGCTGTAACAATGAAAAGTATTGTTATAAAGTATCCGAAACAATGAAAAGTATTGTTGTAAATTAGTTTTTAATTCATATCTTTTTCACTAATTAAAATTTCGATATTTAAATGACCGAAATGGATTCCTTGAATTATTCCCCATCTTTTGGTACTTTCCGCGCACTTCTCCGTTCGGCGGTTCGTGAGAAGATAGAAGGACATACATAAATACATACATACGTTTGTTTACCTTCGAATTTAAATAGGATACTAGCTGCATGACCCGGCGTTGCCCGGGCAATCTTGAATAATGGGATATTCCCGGGCGGAGAGAAGTGAGATCACGTGAGGCCTTCGGATCCATACTTTTTCATATGCCCGGCTCCGTTTTTTTTCAACAAATATTGTCACTTACTTTCTCCAAGAAATGTAAATATTCTTTCAAATCTAGTCTTTTAATTACTAATTTTCATATGCCCGCCTCCGATTTATTTTTTTTACATATATTGTCGCTAACGTGAACGTTACGTTCCCCCCAAAACGTATTATCTTTTCTTTGTTCTTCTGTTTCCTCGACTCTTCTCTCCTGCCTACGTTGTGCCATGTCTGACAATCGGCTATTTCTTTGTTCTTCTATTTCTTCCGCTTTTCTGTCCTGGCCACAATGTGCCATAGTTGACAATCGGCGGCTTCTTTCTTCTTCAGTTTCAACAACTCTCCTTTCACGTTTTCTAATTGCCTCCCGTCTACTGGCAACATCCCCTGTAATTCCTCTTTTTCTTTTAGGCATCGGAAAAAGCGAAAATTCAACAAAGCAAAAATAGTAACTTCCAAATATCAGCTTAAAATAGAAGCTTCTACAAATATTTAAACTTGATCAAATCAATGAATAATGATTAAAATCACTAT
>BGPR01023640.1:0-24049 GCA_013235015.1 Araneus ventricosus | reverse complement strand
GAAGGTACGCTAGATTGATTGTACTCGATCTTTCTCTTTTTTTATTGTGGAGCTTTTCTTTTGCACTATTATTTTATAGTTTTTCTTCTCAAAGTCAAATACCACTCCTCCTTACACCCAAAAGTCAGTATCAGTTAGATGTCTTTTGTCTCCAGAGTAAAGAGGAAAGAAGTGAAGCATTGAACGGGCCAGTTCGAAGAAAGTGAGAGAGTTTAATAACACTTTCCTCTGATTTTTTTCCACTCTCTCCTATGGCTTCGTAAGGGTCCAGTTGTATGTCACATTAAAACTTAAATCAAGGTTGAAATATTGTACCAGAGTTTTTTAGGAAAATGACACGTTTGAGGGAAAACAAGCAATTAAATAAATAATTTAAAGTTTTCCCGTTCTCACCGTGCTATAATTAAGTGTTTTAAGGTATATTTATAAAATGTCGCAAAATTAATTGTTCTTATTAGAAAAAATGTATATTTGAAAGGTTTTCTGAGAAGAGATATTTTTCTATTATTATTTTTTTTTCTTTACGGTTTTAATGTAAGCCTTGGTCATTCAAATTTGTGAAATGGTCAGAATTTATTTAGGAAATATAATTATTTATTTTACTCCAGCTTTAAACTAAACCTAATCAAAATTTGAGGCAGTAGCGGGGTTGAAGGGGGCGGAAGGGGCGGTCCGTCCCTGGTGGCTTATTGATAGGACAAATCAAACATGCAGGAGAACATTTTTATGACTAAAAAAAGCAGCAACACTATCTCAATCATAGTCTACATAAAAGAAATGACGTTATTGATTCATATATTTTGCCGTTTGTCTGTAAATTGCTAATATATGGAAGAAACACTGGCTGTGGACGCGCGATTTCGCAATCATCTGCAGACATTTAGGGCGTTGAAGAACGAAATAATATATACTAATATATTTTTCCTGTAATGTATTATTATTATTTTGAGTTTGTAACTTCCAAAGGAAGAGAGGCATTTAACACTTTCGTTCAGGGTAGCAAAAGCTGCAGATACGCCACTGATTGAAGGTACATCTAATTCATTTACCATTTATTGTTTTACTCAATCAGAAACGAAACGTTCTGGGGTTAGTTAAGAAATTAACTACGTTGTTGAGTAATGGACTGTTATAAAGATTTTGGCGCCATTATCTGATTTCAATGTTTTGGCGAATCAATAGCTAGTTTGGCACCATTAAAACATCTGAATTATATTGATAAGCGTGAGATATTTAATAGTGACTTTTAATACTGATAAAAGTGGATATATAATTGTAATTTTGATAGTATGATAAAAGCAGACATTTAATTGTAATTTTGTTAATGCATTGTGTCCTTTCAAATTCTGTCTTCACAATGAGTGAAGAAATTGGCTAAATTTTTGAAGGCTAAGATGTAAAGAGCAGATTTTAGGGTTGTATGGGAGGATGGGGGGTTTAGGTCTATTGTTCACGGAACTAAGAGTAAAAAATATTGAAAAGACTATTTTCTTAAAAGGATAAGTTTTGCGTTGATCTGATTCTGATTTTTGGGTTTTGAAATAATTTCAGGAACCTTGAAAGAAAATGACTTACACTGATTAGACATGTAGGAATAAATATGTAAAATAACTGAATAATTTTATACTAACTGCAGTATTTAATAATAAAATTATTATGAATGCATTACTGAAACCCTATGCAAAATATTTCTAATAAAATTTATACGGAGAATACATGACTGAAACAAAGCATTATGCAATCTATTTCTGTTAAATATTATTAAGAATACATTATGGAACATTATACAATCTATTTCTGTTAAATATTATTGAGAATACATTATGGAACATTATACAATCTATTTCTGTAAAAAATTTCAGAATATTTTCGTAAATACGCAAGATGTTTCTGAATTATATACACTACTGACCAAAACTGTTGCAAGATTGGTAAAATGCGAAACATTCGGAGCTAATTTGAATACAATGGTTTACAATCAGTTGTAAAGAATTTTGGGAAGTGCAATCGTTGGAACACACAATTTACGGCTAAGATTTTGTCACGACGACCTTTTGAGGATCTTCCACAAATTGATGAAGAACAAAGTAATTTGAGCTTGGCCTCTTTCACTGTAAGCAGATAATTGAAAATTTAATCAGTAATTTTGCCTCGTACATTCCTTACATGCATTTTCATAAAAATATCATAAATATCCGGGAAGATAAAAAGGTTTCTTCAAAACAAACGAAATTTTTCCCATGGTTTTTGCTTATAACATGCAGAGTTCCATGCCAAATTTAGCGAAACTTACAGAATATTCGACAATACGTTAAAGAAGAATTGTATTTTAATTTAAAGTAAATACCTTGCATGAGTTTTTTTAGTAAATAATGATTTAATGCGCATGCGCGAAATGCAGAGTAAATTTTTGTTTAATAAATTCTAAGCAAGATTTATAGGGCAAATTATATAAAAATTCCTGTTAAATACCTTTAAGATTTAGAAAGCTGTTGGCATTTCAGCCAGCAGAATTTCTGTTGTTTTCTAAGAGAAAAAATGACGAAGGATTTTCCACAAATAAATATTTTTTTATTATTAAAAATTTTTTATTTAAATAATATTTTCTTTTCAATAGGCGGTTAATAACAGGTTCCAAGTTTTCTCCATATCAGGAAGAGTCTATTATCGTTTCATTAACAGTTTCAGTCTTCTCAGCCATATTTCGTAACATTACTAGGACCCTGCAAAGCGTTTTGGAAACACCAATTTCACTTAATTATGGCTTTATTGTTGATAAATAGATATCCCAACTGTTTTTGATAGCTATTGCATTGTATTCAGACAGAATTTTAAAAAAGCTGAATCATTTTATGTTATTGTCAGCACTAGATACGATATCACGACAATACTAAATGCTGTCATCGGAACATACATATCCGAATGTCAAATTGAGTATGAAATATTAGGGTGATCAAAACGGTTTGGGAAAATTTAAAAAAATTGTCATAGATGTTTACTTCTCAGTTGAAGTACGTGAAATCACAATTAATTATTGTCTTAAAACTATTTACCATTAAAAAATTTCCTCTCAACTCTTTTAACTTTGATGAACCAATTTGTTACCTTTGAATGATTTTTGTCGATAATAGCTTAACTAATTATTATTCATTATTAAAACTACATCAAGTTCATGATACGAAAGTATTTCTGTTGCAAATCAGGAAATTATTAAATCCTGCATTTTTTACAATTCCAATGTTTTGCTTATTAGTATTGTGTTTTAAACACGCTTTAAGTTTCGTATTAAATCACAAAAATATGATTTGAAAATGAAGTCAGACTTTCTAACTTTGAATAGGATTTGTTCAAAACAACACTACTCAAAATAAGCAAGTATGGAAACTGCTTATTAAGAAGAAATTTTCCAATAAAGGAAAATATAAACTAATTCACGACGATTGGAAAGGGTGTTATAATTGAAGAAGTATGCAGTGATAACGGACATGTTTGTACTATAAGACATAAACCTCCAATTTTGTTCGGCGATTTTGATGAATTTTAATTGTAGTTTACACTGCTGTAGATTCTTCCATTGCGCAAGATTTCGTCACGTGAAATTGTGGAACTATTATACAAGAATATGGAGAAAAAGTTCCTTGCATTTATATGCACAAATGTCATCTTATAACAATATAATAAGATCTATTCGATAAATGCTGATGATTATCTAGCAGATACACATTCCTTTAACAACGTGAAGGAATACAGTATGATACAACAAAAAAATAATTCTTCATTATTTTCGAGAGCGCATCAATTTCTTTGTTTTTGGCATTATTTCATGTCATCCAAAAATGATTTTTGGGAGTAACATTTACAAATTGAGAACTTAAAACAAATAATGATGCCTATTAACAGTATTCTTGAATGGAGATCCATGCGTGGAAAAATTACTTATTTCTGTTTAATCTAAAATGTAAATATACTACTCGTTTTTAAAATGTTGACTTTTAGTTTAGGATGAGAGAAAGTCTTGTGCCTGAAACAAATTTTGTTATTGATATTAAGCGTACAAATATAAATGGTCATTTAAAACAGAAAAAAATACGCAATTTTTTATTTTAACATAATAGTACAGTCGAATAGTCATGAAAAAAATCAGGAAAATAAACAACACCAATTTTATTGCTTTAAGTTTTTGGGTCAGCCATAAAAAACATGGAACTGCAGTTTGCATACCGAGACCTGAACGGATAAGGGGGAGTGGCCGGGAATTCGAAAGATATGGATTTTGTGTTTAAATAAAATGCTATAAACATGGGAGTAAAAGTTTAAATAATAATTAAAAATTTATAGGTAGTAAAACGATCTTAAATTTTATAAAAGTATTTCTTAATTTTTTTACAATTGAAGTGAAATTTTTGAAATTTCATGTAAGTACGCATTAAATATAGGGTATATATGGTAAATATTTCATATCCATATGTCTCATATTTTTTTCAAAAAATCAACTTTTTCGAAAAAAGAACTTCGTCGCAAAAGGACTGTAAGTACTTTGTTATCATTCCGAATTCGCTGAGAAAAAAATCCCTTCTCTAAAAGTGTTGTTCTGCATTTTCAAATGTCTTTATAATGGTCGATTTACAATTAAAAGTTCTGGAAACTTAGTTTTATTTTAACATTATGTCTCATTTGTTATCCCTGATCGAATTATCCCCATCGAAAAAAAATTTTCTCTTTCGGAAAAATACGTTCTGGCAAAATGATTACTTCTAATATAATTTTCAGCACTTTTTACTGAAAATCGACCATTATAAAGGCATTTGAGATTGTAGAACAACACATTTAGAGTAGGAGTTTTTTTTTCTCTCCGCGAATTCGGACAGATAAAAGCTTTCAAAATGCACATAAGTCACTGCTACTCGTCGTAGTCCAAAACGCGCATCTTCTAGTGATGATCTGGTTCAAAATCGGGAGACTGTTGATGGCAAATGAACATAGCGCTTAAAGGCGATCAGCGCCTTATAGTGCACATATGTACATTGATAGAAAACATTACAACGGTGTTATAATTCCAACACCTTTTGTAT
Source organism: Araneus ventricosus (assembly GCA_013235015.1). Classification (NCBI taxonomy): domain Eukaryota; kingdom Metazoa; phylum Arthropoda; class Arachnida; order Araneae; family Araneidae; genus Araneus; species Araneus ventricosus. The sequence continues at coordinate 18,977 of BGPR01023640.1, read as the reverse complement.
TAATATACCGCACAAAAAAATCGCATAGAGAAGGACCGCACAGAAACAGGTTTGACTGTATTGTCTAGTTTTTACCACATAAACTTTTCAGAAAACGAAATATTGCTTTTGATCAAAATCTCTCTTATGAGGGGGGGAAACTGCACATGAATAGAATATCTACAAGGTGTCGTTTTCTAGAAAACTGCAAAAGAAACAGATTCGTCAGAGGCAGTGAAGTCCAAACAGGTGTCTCGGAAACAGGACCATTGGTTATTTCAATACTTCATCTTCATCGTAAAGGAAGATGCTCAATACCACCATAGAACCGCCATGCCTACTGCCTAGGTGATCCGTAAAATAACAGACAAGACCCTATTGACTCAAATCGAGTGAACGCAGTTATCGAACAAGTAGGAAAATTAGTGAAAATCAGTGTATTCTAGAAAATTCGTGAAAATTAATGTATTCTAGAAAATTATTGAAAATTCGTGTGTTCTAGAACATTGCAAAAGAACCAGACTCGTCGGAGGCAGTGAAGTCCAAACAAGTGTCTCCGAAAAAAGAAAAATTGGCTATTTCAATATTTCATCTTCTTGGTAAAGGCAGATGCTCAGAACCACCATTGCACCGCCATGCCTAGGTGATACGTAAAATAACAGACAAGTCGCTATTGACTCAAATCGAGTGAAAGCAGCTATCGAAACAGTAAGAAAATTAGTGAAAATCTAAAATGAACAGATTATCAAGGAATCAGAAAGTTTAGTTGGTAATTATATATGTTAGCGATGAATTTCAAATTTCAATTATAAGTTTTTTTATTATCTTTCCTGTTAAATATTTAATTTTAAATAACAAATTAATTAGTTAATTTTAATTATCGAACTAATTTTTATTCATTACATTTCCTGTAATGTTATTCTACCAACGCTTAAATTAACTTCAAACATTTTAAGTCAAAATGTAGGAAAAACATGCGGTTGAAGTGTTTAACCTTGACTGAAGACGGTTTGCTACTACCCATAATGTAAGTAATATTTATTCTCATAGGTATGATTTGAAAATGGTTAAAAAGCAAATAATATCTAGTACACAATGATTCATATCTTTTCCAGAAATGTCTGTTAAAGAATGTAAAAAAGTAAATACCTATCAATAAAAATGAGGGAAAGTGACAATAGTTATATTTCATGAATATGCAATAAAAACTGATTTGGTTAGTTGAATATCAATATAAAAGCAGGAAGAGACCGGACAGATTTTACTTTTCAGATCCAGCTTTTAAATCAAAATTCGTCTTTGATTTAAAAATAACTTTGTGTTCCTGAAACCTCAAGACAATATGTGGAAGTGTATTGCCTATATATTTCTCCTTTTCGCCGAACTATCAGCACTTACGAAAGCTTCAGGTAAAATATTTCCTTAAACGTTTTACAAATGCCTTTCTTTATACATTCTTCTCTTAAAATTAAGGATCAATCTGTTTTTCTATATTCATTTCAAAAAAAAATTGAAAAAAATTCCAAATATGTTTTATATGAAACAGTTGCATTCATTAAATCAAATGTAATAAAGTTAAATCTCCAAATAGTTTTGAAAGAAACAGTCCCAAAATCAATGATATGTCTGATTTTCACAGCAGGTTCGTGCTCCATGTGTGTATGTTTCTGCTTAATTTTGTAGGCTTTTAATTTTGTTTGTAAGATTGTGTTGTTGGTTAAGTCCAAGAGAAATTGGTTGTCTGATTCATTAGGGTGGTGGATAAAAATAACTTTATTACAAAATGGCTGAAAGACGTCTGTCGTTTAGGTTGTGGTACACAGAGTTTGGATTCAGTCTCAATAGGCCTGTCTCAACCACGTGTAAAAACCACATAAGAGAATCGTTATTTGCTTCTTTCCTACCTAAAAGAGAGGAAGAAAACATTGTATCCTTGCTTTTTCGGTTCTTCTGAAACTGTAGGGTGAAGAATAAATTCCACTACATTACGAAGACCTCTTCATAATGGAGGTTTGTATGGACGAAGCCCATTTTTGTGTGCTCCTCTCATCTAGACTATAGGGATGTGGATGACTATATTAAGCCAGAAGACATGTCGCTTCAAGCAGAGATCTGTGGAAATCAGATTTCTCTATAAATAAGACCAAATTTACTTTGGTCGTAGTATGACCTGGAGAACACAGCGAACAAGGTTACAACCAGTATCAGATGATAGAAACTTTCATTTAGGTGCTGTAATTCTGGTAAACCTGAATCATTTTCGATGACCACGCTGCATTTTATAAATTCTATGGTGTCCGAATGGAACCAGATATCAAGATGATATTTTCTATGATTTGGTAAGACCTTATTCTGGTGGTATTAGTCATGGCTCCGTGCAAACGGAGGATAATGATCACTCTCATTTTGCCGTTCTTGGCTACGAATATCTAAAAGAACAATGTTAGATAGAAAGTGCTGGCTGGATAGATTCCAATCACAACGATATTGAGCACATCTGGGACTACCTAAGCAGACAGTTGTATGCACAAAGCTCCCATCCTGTAACTGTACATGAGATGGAAGAATGTTTGCATTGATTATGGTCTTCTTTTCCATTTCAGGAGATAAGAAATGTAATTATAAGCATGAAAAGCGAGCCAAAAGAGCATTTCTGTTAGAAGAGGACATCTTTTATTTAATAACATTTACTTAGCCTTTGACTCGTCAAAGTTTTCATTTCTACGTTTTCGTTATCATTAGGATTTGGTGGAACTGAGCAGTTATGAATTTGCATCTTATGTCTCATTTATAAAATTGTAAATTTAATTCAAAAATTGGAATTAATTCATCCAAATTTCCATGTGTTGGTATTAATTCGTTTGTAAGTGAGGTTCAGGAAAGAAGCATTTTTTACATTTTTATAGCAGGGTGTATGATTTAAATACCTGTCACATAATTTATGTATCATGAATAAGTGTAAACTTGTAATAATAAAAATCACAGTGTAATTATTTAGAATTTACAGGATATAATTATTAAATTTTGATTTTTAGCGAAATTTATTTATAATATATGCAACAGTTGAATGTAATATTTATCTTAGGACAGCGCAGCTGAGTTTTTAGATTAAATGCCCATGTGAATTGTCATTTGCTTCACTGAAGTTCCTAATTGCCAAAACATTCAAGAAAATTAATATTCAAGTGATTAAGGAAATAATAAAAATATATTATGATTCTTATTACTTATAGCGAATTAAAGGCAACTCGCATCCAATATAAAGACACACTCATCAGATATGAAAAGGAAATGCATATTCTTTAATTTTTTATTCTTACCTTGATATTTTAAATATAATGAATTAGGAATTTTGAAAGTTCTCACTCATCGTTTTTATACTGTTAAAAATAAATTATTAAATTCAAAATTCTGATAAAACACTTTATAAAAATTAAAAATATGATCCCTTCTTTACTAGAAAATAATTTAATGCTCTCAAGCAAGTATGGAAGTAGGAAACCAAAACATGATATCGTTGGATAAAAATATCATTATAAACAGAAACTAGCTGAGATTTATAATTGTAGATTGTAATCAGATATCTAGAATCTGTGCATTTCATGGATTTTAATCAATGACTTCAAATTAATGTGTCTCTCCTATTACCCTTGACATGACGAGAAACTCCTCTATAGTAGATTTGCACATAAAAAAGTAGATATTTATACATGATACGTGACTCCTCGTGCCTAGAACCTATAGATTACGAAATAGTTGACTCAGGGATTTTTGTAATCAAATTAGTATTGTAGATACGGGCAGTAAGTGGGTCCTCTTCAATGAACTTACTTTTCTTTTAATTATCTTAATATTGAACAAATATTTACATATTATTTAATTGACTATGTGTAGGCATATTTACAGTGAATATGTCGACAAGTTTAATGTGAAACATCATTTATACGTTTTCTGGTACGTTTTAAACGCAAGGTTACGCCTACAATCGAGATAGGCAATCATTTTCCTCCGACAATTCTTCTGCTTCCGTTCGCAGCTACCAGCGCCCTCTGGCGATATCTGAAGTGGTCATGGAAAATGTTACGCTCAAAATCCGCTGGTTGCGTTTATTTACTAATAATTTATGCAATGAAATGGTAATTGATATCTGCTACAGAATATTGAGTAAAAAGTCGATCTGCAATACAGATTATTATAATTTTAATTTGCTATAAATTATGAAATTGCAATGTAACTATGATTTACGATGAATTTCGGTGATTATAAACATTAAATTTATAAATTATTTCTGAAACAAGTTAAATAATTTATACGGAGAACAAACTGCATGCTGCTAAAATAAATTATAAATGTTTTATAAATAAGGAAAGGTTTTAGTTCTTCCAACTTTTGATTTAGGTGAATCCATGTTAACGGAAAGCGATTATGATTCGAGCCCTGAAGATCTCATACCTACAGACAGAAATTCTTCTATCCAGTACCTTCTCTATACTCCAGCAAATCCCGAGATTCCCTGCTACATTGAACCTGAAGCATCCATGTTCGACAAATGTGCCTTTAACTCAAGTTACGAGACGAAATTCATTATTCATGGATTCCAAATAAAATTAAGTCCAGGAAACTTATTCGAGGTAAAAATATTTTTATTATGGCAATGTTTGTCGTCCAGCAGGAATTCGGTAAATTGCGTGATGCAAAAGTCTTTAAAAAAGGGTCAATGTGAATGTCACACTATATGCAAGGTAGACCCTTGGAGCTAGGGATACCAAATTTGATGCGTAGTTACTTCTTGAGTGGTAGGTGCGCACTAAAAAATTGGTTTCAAAATTTCAGTGAGTTTTTAAAAAGGAAACACACCTTTAAAATGAAAGTTTTGATATGCATATTAAAATGTATTATTATTTCCAAGGATAGTCTTAAAAATCCGAAGAAACTGTTTTTGCTTTGACTCAGCTTCCAATAAAATTTTGTCCAACCAGAAAATTATTATAAAATATTAGAAAATATCTCATACACAATCAATGTTCTTTAGGAGCATAAATAGGATTCTGAACTAGTGGAAGTGATGCAACATGGTTATGGAGTATTCATAAAAGACTTTAAGAGCAAAGAAGCTGAAGAGTATCAAAAAATATTATTGGACGTGCAATGCCCCTATTACGAACATTCGAGTTTTGCCAATGCAAGTGTCAAAACGGATACCTTGCATTAGAAGGTACGCTTTACAGCTATCTGGTTCCACGAAAACATATAAATTGTAACAATTCAAAGACGTTTTCGGTTAGAATATAGAAATTGTCGGTCTCCAAGTAAGAATTCCACTAAGCGTTGCTACGAGCAATTAAGGACGGAAAGTCTCCTTCACTCGTTCAACTACTGCGTCTGAGACCGATGGTCGTCCAGCGCCTTTCCTATCCCAGATAGCACGTAAGTTTGCTGGAAGTTTGATTTTGACTTGATATTACCTTGTCATAGCAAATTTGAAGCTTCGAACTTGGAGCGAACATGTAGCAAATTGGCCCTGACAACTAGCGCCACCTTCCTTGCATTGCACGCTTGTCGCAAGTTCACCGTGACAAATAGCGGCACCTCCTTTGCAATGCAAATTTCTAAAACAAGCTTGATGCAAAGATAGCACAAAAAGATAATTATCTTTGTTTCTGTTTTATAAAAAAACATTCGATTTTTAGTAGCATCTCCTAGACCGTCCTTCTTTTTATTAATTCAATAAATCAATGATAATTCGTAAAAAAACTAACTTTTTTATAAAAAAAATTTTGAAATATTTTCCATCTTTTTACTAAAAGTTTTTACTTTAAAGAAAACTATATCGCCTTGTCCTTAATGTTGAAATTTTAACATTTATCAACAAAATTAAACCTAAAAAACAGCCAATGTTTGTTGAAAAATAATAACTTATACATTTTGTCCCATTTTAAAGTAATTTCTTTTGAACTCTAATTTCATAATTTATTCTTCTAGCAAAACGTAGTTATTATTGAAAATCGCTCTCTGTTTGACTTCAAATCATATTCTCAACTCAAAAAATTAATGACATCAAGGAAATAGTTTAAAATAAATTGTATACGAATCGAATCGAACGATGTATTAGCTAAATATATCTTCTCCTCTCGTAGCCGAGCTGATCCAGTGGTTTGGACGACAGGTTACCAAGCGGTAGGTCGCGAGTTCTATCTCTGGTTGTGTTCGTACTCTGCTTTTGCTATAATTTGCAATGAAAGCTTGCGGCAAGTTCGTCCCATGGTGATTTCGAAGCTTACGTTAACTTGCTGCAAACTTGTTTCACACTTCCACTCTTGTCCTGTCAAATTTGCTATAAGCTTGCAAATTTGCTGAAACTAAAATTGCTATCTGGGATGATCCACTTTTCCTGTTCCCTTAAATTGCTGATACCGACACCTGGAGAGTGACAATTTCGAAATTCTAAGCGAAACAGTTACAATTGATTTGCTTACGTGGAACCTGAGACATACTTGTCGTGCCTTCTGCTGCACTGTAGTCCTTTTGACACTGATATTGGGAATATTCCTATGCAGTAGATTTAGTGCGCCGTAACGGTGTGTTACCTATCTGAAAAAAAACTTTCTTAACTACTCTCTCATTTAAAAATGAAATGAATTCCTGTAATATAGATGTTTTTAATTAATTTTTGAATAATTTACAATAATTTAAGACCGGAATCTATTCCCCTTGTTTATTGATTTCATTCCTTAATACCATTCATGTGTTCGTATGGATATGACCAATATATTGTATTTTTGTTTCCTTTTTTCTCTTCCCTCCTTTCTGCTTGGAATTTACATTTGTATCATTTAATTTAAAGCGTCCTTGAATTATTTTTTTAGTCTTCTACTTAAAAATACTACTTCTGTAATCCTTGTGTTGTACTTGCTGGTGCACAAGGAGTTTTTTTCACAAGAGATTTAAAAAAAATAATAATTTAAGACCACCCTGTATAAATGCATTTTGTTTCAAATGAAATTATTTCAAATATATGTTATTTTATGAATGTATATTATAGAATTAATATTCCTATCTTCATTTTTCTTTTTGGTTTTTTAAATGGAGTCACAGTTACTCCCTATATGCATAGAGTTTGAGAGCATCTATCATATTGAAGCGTATTATCATATTGTACCTGTTTAAAATAGCAATAACTTTAACCATTGATACGATTTTAAATTTGAAAATAGGTTTTTAAGCTTCAAAATGAATGAAACAAGTCAAATCCTTAAAAAATGAATGTTGCTTACAGCTGTTTTCTCAATATTTTGAAATGGAATGTGAGAATTTAATAATTTTATTAATCAATAATCCAAATATTTTATGGTACAAACGTTTAAAGCATGTGGCTTTAATATTTGCTAATCAAACATGATATCTATCACTTATTCCTCAAATATATATGTATATCTCATGTCCCGCCAAAACAACAAGGGATGATTTCTTTTCGATATGAATAATATTAATTATAGATTTGAATCTATATAACTTTCATTTCTTGTAAAATTGACAAAAATCATTCTAATTTTTGAAAAATCGATTGTTGCCTTCACGCAATGTCAGCGGAATAAGTGTACGTATTTTTAGTGAGTTAAATTGAACTTGTGAGGAATTATCTTAGAGATGAACGCTGGAAAACAATTTCAATGTTGTTACGTTTCATAAAGCTATGAATTACTTAGCAGGTCATTAATTTATTATGAAATTTTAAGGTATTTTATGTTACAAATTACTGATTATTTGCAATAAATAGCTTCTATCATGCATTTTTTTTACAACAGTCATGACGTGTTCTACAATACAGAATCGATAAACAGTCTGCCTCTGCTTATAATGCAGTCTTCTGTTGTCTTCGGAAATGATAAAATGCCCACCTTCTCCATGTAATGGCTTTGGAATACTGACCCTACAAGGTCTTCCTGTGAATGATTTAAATCTGAATATAAATATCCATTTCCCTTACAAAGCTGAGATTGCAGAAAAAATAATGTATACTCACGTTTAAAATCCAATATAGATTTTTTTGCTTTCAGCATTAGACAAATCTTAATATTGTACACGCATTTGTCTAGGTTACATCTAGGTAAGTACTAAATATTTGCTCGACTATATTTTCCATGGATTCCTATTCATTGATTGGATGCTAAGTTGTCGCATAAATCAACTACTCCTACTTTTGTGTTATGCTGTTCAATAAGACGAGATTGGGAGACTAAAACTTTTTTCATCTGCTTTCTTGATTAATGGGTCTGCTGTATTGCATTGTAAAACATTATTAACATTGTTCGAAATATTATCACTTTCTTCTTCTTCACCATTAACTTTTGCATTTGAGAAGCAAAAACAAAATCGATTTTACTCTATCTATCGTCATTAAAAAATCTTTGAAGAGATTCTTCTAAGGTGAAATATTTCGCTTTATGTACTTCTTTGCGGCGGAAAGAGAGAAATTATCACAGTATATAATGGTGAGAGTAAGTGACTGAAGCACCATTTTTCCGCTGGCGATGCGTGAGCTCAACACATCTTTTCTGTAACCCCTTCAGAAAACCACAAATAACTGATTGGTGGAATGTTGTGATAAACAGTGACCTTACACACAATATGTCACCTCAAACGCCCACGTTTCTCTAGTTTTTTCACCGAAAAGACCAGGTCAACAGTTTTGGATTTACACTGCATCAAGCACGGAACTCTTTTTAAAAAATATAATCACCTTTAAAGATAAAACTTCTATTAATGAAATATTCCCAATATCATACCCTACTAAAAACTGCTTTTAAGGTGACTGCCTACGTTCGGAACAAAATTTTTGAAAAATTGTATATTTTAATAATTTTTTGTTTTTTTATATGCATTATCAATTATAAACACAGAAAACAACCAAAAAATTTTTTTATAAATATAATATTTTTTTGAGAAATATGGGAATTTGTAGTAAATTTTAATGAAATTAACCATAACGGTGAACACTCTACACCAAATTGTAATGCAGCAATTCTAATTTTCTTTTCACACAAGATATAGAGTATAATGATCTATAAAATGAACTAAAATCTAAGAAAAAAATTGAAATGCAAGTAAATTAGAGGTTAAAATATGTGTAAATATGTATTTTTGCATTAATTCATAACTTAATCTTTCCAAAAACACATGTAAATTAAAAAGTATTTCACGAACAACAAATATTTTAGTTAATTTGATTGCTTATACTATTTTAAACATGTGCTGAAAATTTCAAGTGGATATCTTTATTAGATTTTGAGATATCATGTTAATGGTGGGGAAATTTTTATCAAAAATACAGTTTACTTTTCCATACACCCTGGACAACATAACACTGCAAACATTGTCATTAAAATTTCAATGTTCACTATACGATTTCCGCATCATTCATTTGGTTTTAAAAAATCTTTAACTTGAATAGAATTGTTACCACCAAGTTTTGGAGAACTTGTAGTGATAACATCAGTAGAAGCGGTTGTCCCATCAGTTACAGTAATTTCTTCTGTACGTGCAGATTTATACCGATATCCAGCAAATTATCGCTTCTTTGAAAGATAGTTATTCTTTTTTTTCCCGTTATTTATAGACTTTCATGTTCAAAAAAACAAAATTTTCAAGTAAAATTGGAATTTTTAGCTCTTAAAAAATGAAGTTAGATAAGCAAGCGCAGAAAACGTAAACAAAGCAAAATAAACTGACAAGCAACTGAATTGTGCTGCCAATTTTATCCAAAGAAATAAGTAAACTGCGTGCAAAAAAGTTGTGGCTTGTCACTAGTAACATAAAAAATAATTAAAAAATAAAAAAAGCAGAAAAAGAGCAGACAATTGCAGCTTTAAGACCACTTCCGGTTTCGGAATGCTACTTCCGGTTTGATTTTGCTTTAGACAAAGTATTTTAAAATCGTTATAACTTTTTTTCTAATTCACTTAGGAATAAAATGCAAACGGATTTGGAAAGACGAAAGTCTGAACTACAAGAAAACGTCAACATCTCGTCTCGTCTCGTTTTTACAAGTAAAATCACCGTTAAAGACAAAATTAATTTTACTAAAATATTCCCCATATCATACCCTACTCGAAAACTGCTATTGATATAAAATTTGTTGGGTACTTAATTTTTTACACGTATCAATTTTGAACGTTGCGTCAACTCAACGTCAGCGATTAATGGGATATTCTAAAAAAATAATGACATAATTATAATATATGGAAACAATCATAATATATGATATAACCTTGAAATAAAACTTGAACCATTTTAATGCCGAATAAAACGTATAAGATTAATATATGTCGTGACTTTTTTTCTTCACTATTTCCAAAATGAATAGAAAGAAAGGTGTTTTATGAAAGGGCATTTATTAATAATATGTCAAAATTTAATTTTTAAATGGTCTACATTCAATGCGTAACCTGTGCTATAGGTTTTATTACTTGTTTTACAATATCCATGCATTTCCTATTCATGAATATGTATGTAATATGATTATTTTGCTCTTACAGAAAATGAAGGACACATTATTAGAATACGATAAATATAATGTGATCATTGTTAATTGGACGAGGTTTAATAGGCAGAATTACGCGCCAGATGTTGTAAATGCGTATATTGTAGGTGTTGTTGTTGCAGATATGATAAATTTCTTAGCGGTGAGTATCTTCATTTATCATATATAAATTAGATAACTATTCTGGGTCTGTGCAAATGATATTTTGTGTAATATTTGACAAATGATAGATCACTTTAAATCCGAATATCACTCAGAAACTTTTCTTACTATAGGGCGGAGAATAAATGAAATTTTAATTACATTCAAAATCATCTTTAAAAGATACATTAAAAATTTCCTGTTAAAAAATCACGCTCATAACTAAAAACAAAATTTACTGATTAATCCTTAAAATATCAATGTCATCTGTAAATGATTTGCTGACTTCTTATCATAAAACCTGCATACCAGTTGAAAAAAATTAGAAGTGGCACAAATAGAGAATATTAATTTGGATTTAATTGCATGAGTCAGAATCGGCACGAAGAAATGAAAATTTCGAAAAATAAAATTGAAATAAAAACTCCAGAGGGAGATTAAACAGTTTATTGCGCTCAGTTAAGTAATCTAAATTTCATAAAAATCACGAAATACCCATTAACAATTTAAACAAGTAAACTAATTTAAATTATAAATATTCCCTTATTTAAGATAAATGAAAACTAATAGATATAGTCAAAATTGCAATTTATTACACAAGGTGTCAATTGAAGTCATCTACCTCCCGTTAATTTCAAAGCAACTGCAGCTATAGTCGTAAAAGATGAGTGTAGGTATAGTAAAATGTCTATGTTCTTCGCTATGAGACCGTTAATATAGCCATCTGGTGGCAAATTGCAGAATTAGGGTGGCTATCTCGAAAACGATAAGAATAAGGGCAAAAAAAAACTGTTACAAAGTTTAGAGCATTATCGATTTAGTATAGAACGCGCGTTGTGAACATTAATAATGCAATAATTATGCAATGATCTTTAATTTCAGTCTCATGCAAGTGTGAATGTGAAATCTATTCATTTGATTGGTCATAGCTTAGGAGCACAGATAGCTGGAGTCGCAGGCAAACACGTACCTAATTTGGGAAGGATAACAGGTAGGTAATATATAAATTTTTGATGATAAATGTCTGGAAAATGGTTCTTAAAGATAAATAGCCAATTCAAGCTACAAGAGAATATTAAATGTAAATAAAAATTTCGCATTCGTGAGACGACGAATGTATGATGGATGAAAAGAAATGACGGGATACATCACATCCCATTATGTGGAATATGAACATGCAGCTGAAGAACTGTCATTTAACAATCGCTAAGAATAAATCTGAATATTCCCATCAGGCATAAATTTATCATAATTAAAAAAACTCTCTTCATCTAAAGGAACAAAACGAGAAATTGGACCATCGTCTTTTCTTTTGTGATATAGCAAATTTATTGATATAGGTTTAAAAAATATATAAACTTCTACTACTTAGATGACCTGGACGCAGATTGATGACCTTAACATGGCGTTTCGTTGGTAGTTATATTTGATTTTGAATCTCAATTAGAAAGAGGAATTATGGCTGTTTCTTTAAAATATTGCATTGGCGTTCTTAATTAATGTTTATTTCCTAATATTATACTGACATACAAATCTGCATTCAATCACTTGTCCAATTTTGTTTTGGTTTAAACTTGAAAATTTGTCAGTTTCTGGCCGGCCATCTTTCAGTCTCACGAGACATCGACTAAGAAAAAATATCTTCATTTCAGGAGAAATTATTGAACATTTTTTGCACTATCCAATGACAGCATAATCCATAAAGTTTAATTTTCATAATAACAATTCAATTTCTTGGATACTTCATGCTCTCATATGCTGGCTAAAATTTATTAACTTTTGCATAACAGGATTGGACCCAGCTGGACCAGGATATTCAGTGAAATTCAAATTTGATAGGCTTACTTCCGCAGATGCAGAATTAGTTGATGCAATACACTCAAGCAATGCAGATCATGGTAAAAATTATTTATTTTTATTTCTTATTAAAAAAGAACAAGGAAGTGAATTCAAACGTATATTTGTTTATTTATGAATAATTTTGTTGAAATGTTTTGCGTTGTGCTTAGAGAAAAGATTTAATCTTTTCTCTTTTGTGTTTTTTCCCTCATGCAAAATTTCTCTCTCAATATGCACTGCTTAAAATGATTAAACTATAAAAAAAAATTATTTGAAATAACAAAATAATCGAATTTGTCATCTAGAGAGATGAAAAATGCAAAATTTCCGTTTTCTCATACCTCAAAACATGCAAGGCATGTTTCTGATATCGAAATTCAAACATTACTTCTAGAATTTCAAATTAATTGGACTTGGGGTTGTTTTACCTTAACTCCCTGATTCCTAAGGCCATTAGAATAAAGGGACCTCAAAATACGGGAACACTCGAGCTCCTCTGTAATAGATAAGGGAAATTCATCTCCCGTCTCAAAAACTACAATGACACTTATCACTGTCCGAATTCTAAGAAAACCCTCAACCCTCCTTTCCCCAAACACATCGGGGCGATACACTCTAAAGAAGAAAGCTTGGGCCACGGTTGTGAAATCAATCACACTTAACGAAAGTGATGAAAATTTCAGACTGACATTCAGACGTTTCGGACGGTTATCGTCTTTTGCTTAAAGGGACGTATGGTACTTACACTTATCGATAGATTTAAAGACTAAAAGAAATTTTCGGCATGCATTGACTATTTTAACGAGTGAATTCAGTGTCTGAGCGATTTCTTTTAACTATATAATACAGAACTAATGGCCATTTCGGAGGAGGGCAACCCAATCAGAACTAATGGAAGCGAAATGAGTATAGCATTAAAGAGAGGAGTATAACAATATAGAATTTAGGCTGTGGAATTGTTTTTGGACACTGAGAATGCTGCCGAGGTTGTCATAGACAAGCAAAAATGCAAAACGGGAATAGATATTTAACATTTACCCACAGGAGATCCTGAATTCTAAATGCCGCACTTCTAAAAAAAACTTTTTTCAGATGTTAGTATAGAACTAAAACTGTAGAAATCATCCCCACGTCTTATTTCTGAAAGATTGTAAACCTTAGGTATGTGTTTCGCTAACAGCAAGCCACCGCGCTGCCCAAAAGAGTGGACAGAAGAATGTATCAGTTAGAGGAGAAATGACTTCAGCTACATCATCTTCTCTTATGAGTTCTGTTTTGCTGATAATAGGTGTTTTTTCATCTGTTGAGAAATGGAATCGAAACGTTCCTGCATTAGGGTGTAAGCACGTATCAGATTTGAAAGACGTTTAGCGATTATCAGGATCGACATATCTAGAAAAAGACGCACGTAACGTATCATTAGAAATAGATCTATAAAGATTCATTGATTCAGAGATGAGATTCTAAAACAATTGTTATTGCTTTACTTGCAACAATCGGAGATGAAATCATTTTATTAGACGATAATTCAGTCTATATCTAGCTCGGTTAGGGGACGACTTCTTTAAAATAACTTCAAGTTGGAATTCAGAAACGTTGAAGTGAAAACTTTTTTTTCTTTGGTTTGTACTATTACAAAGGGTAACTTATAACTAAAAGCTAAAGCTTCTGGGTGAGATATTAAGAAAGTTATCCTAAGTCCGGTATCAGAAAAATACCAGATATTTCTACTGAAAAAAAGATGAAACATCAGACAAATTCCATCGTAAAATCATTGACAAAGTGTAATAAGATATAGGAGAAGCATTTTAAATGGTAAAAAAGGATTAAAAACAAAAAAAAATCCCAAAGGTCAAATTTCATCAGATAATTCATCTCTACGCAGAATGAAGATTTTCTTGAGATGTTTTGCAAAAACTAAATAAATTAAATGATTCCATCCCCGAAAAGAGAAGTTCTTCCAAAGACAATTGCGTGATTATACGAATGTCAAGAATCAAATAAAAATAACAGCATGCAATTTTATCAATTATTGAATTAATAGAAGCAGTTGAAAGTTGATGCCCGGTATACCGGAAACCATGTCTGAAGTGGTTTAACGACTAATCAATTATTCAAATAACTTGGACAGCATGCTATAAAGAAATGTATCTGTCAGAAAAGACTTATTTTGGGTCACATATAGATAGATCTCAGATGATTTCGGAAATTGAAAGAGCTCTTCTGAAGGAAGAAAATTACATAGCTGCAGTTGTATTTGTCATTATCTCATTAACAATGGCAAGCGGAGCACCAAAATTTGCTAATTTGAAATCGAAACACAATAATCTTTAAATTGTTTTAACCGCCGAAGTTTTCTTCATTGTGGCAGAGGATCGTCACCGTATACTGTAAGAATCTGTATGTTTCCGTGTCAGATTTCTGAAGACAAAAGCAAGATTTCGAAGCTATAAACTGCTAATTAAGAATTGATTTTCAGTTTTAATCTGAGAATGATGACTAAACATTTCCCGGTTGATTGTTACCCAATGAGTGAGTACAGACTTTATTTTCTACATTCCACGCAAACTGACCATTGTATCAAAATGATATTTTCCACAATATTTAAAACTCATGCTAAAAATAAATTTATTATTAATCCTTTTTTGATTTTCCCACGTATGTTCTTCATGTTTATAATTTAAGTAAATGAATAGGAAAAATTTCACCCTTATTAAGTTTGTACAGTGAAATAGTAAGTTTGAATAGTAATTTCCTTTTATTATTTCAAGAAATGGGATTTGGTACACCTTATCCAATGGCTTGGATGAATTTCTATCCAAATGGTGGACAAAGGCAGCCTAAGTGTCAGATGGGAAAGAACTATTCTGACGGCGATGGAGTAGAACATACAAGTAAGAATTTCCCATTAATAAATTAATACAAAATATCATGCTTTTCATTATGAAATACTGATTGAATATTCAACTGGCAATTCTATATGTGTTTAAAGTTGTATACAATTTTTTTTCTCAGGTTTATATTTAATTTTTATATTTCTACTAGCAGTACGCGCACGGCGTTGCCCGCGGAATCATGACAAAATGGCGGAAAAAATGCTCACAATGACACGAAAAAGTTTTGAAAACAAAACAAAAGATACACATTATTTATCTTCCTGTTTATTTTTCTTTGCGATAATGACATTTATCAAAACAGAAATGTGTATCTTATTGAGATGACGATGACGAGAATGTAGTAACTTCACCTGCTGGAAGGAATCGGATTGCAATGATAGTATATGACGTCCACCTGCCCGAGGAATGTCGTGCACCAGCCAATGAAACTACAACAATACATTCTGGAGCGTCCTGGATAAACTCTAGCTGTTAAATCTCGCTAGCAAAAAAACTGTTTGAACTGAGCAGGGAAAGATTAATTAAAGAAAACGGAAAAAGATATTTTAACAGTTCTTGTTTTAAATCCGACAGAAACGTTCCAGTTATAAGCTGAAAAAACTGAAAATTATACAGATGTTAGAATGTCAAATGCGAGAATTTGAAGAAATCTGTATAAAAAATTACCATAAAAGTGACTATTTTTCAAACATTTCTCGAAATTCAGTAAATTTACATTAGACGTAAAAAATAAACTTCATTAGAACGGGAATCGTTTGTTCTTTCTGATGGTGTAATTTTTTTCTTTTTTCGTACAATTATTCGAAGTCATGCTATTGGAAATGAGAAAATCACTCTGATCAACACAAAATATTAATAAAAAAAATTCTAGATTAAATTTTAAAATTCCGGCTTCGAGGTACACTCCTTATCTGTCACCATTACGACTACTTGTGTGCCAAATTTAATGGCTGAGAATGCGATAGATTCTTCTGGATATAGCAGACACACACACACACATAAACACGCACACAAACATTGCCATTTGTAAGTATAGATAGATATGTTTTGAACAAAATGCAAAACATGTTGAAAAGAAATGGATACAAAATTTTGGACAAATAAAGAAAACACGGTATTACAATAATACAAATGGCAGAAAAGTACTTCTAATGGATATGCTTTGTCCATTCTATTTCAAGATGGAATTTCAAGTATATTACTATTTTTGACTTTTACTGCTGTTTATTTTGCCCCACTATTGTTCTTAGCCCGATAGTATTCTTATATTTATTTTTTTCTCAAATGATTTCACATTGCAGGCAATTGGGTGAATTATGAAGTCAATAGCCTTGATAGTTTTTCGAAACATCTAAACTTCTTGATAGTCACGAAGTATTGAAACTTAAATCGTTTATAATTAGCTAAACTAAATCATTATTACTGCTGCAATGTCCAAACCAAAGCAGTCAGGTTCCTTGAAGATATATGAGCAATCGGTACGGAAGTAATACGAAACCAACATAATGCATTGCATATCGAAATAAAAATTGCATGATAGACCAACACGTTTTGAAATCTACGTACTTCTATAAATCCTTTCTATCCCGATAAATCAAAATAATCAATTGTTGTGGTTAGTTTTCTATCTTTGTGAAATTCGGTTCTTATCCATAAATCCTTGTATTCTAAGAGACAACTTATTTAAATTAATCTCTATATAATTCGAATTAGGAATTTATAAATTTTTGATTGCGTGATAATTAATCCATATCAGTTTCCTTGGAACAAATGTTCCTAATATTTACAAAGCAAGAGCTATTTATGTAAACATTTTATAATCATAAAATTTTGTTCTCAGTCGTAATTAATACTAGTCTATGCCATGTCGTTGTACTAATGTATGTTATGTCGTGAGAAATTTTTTCGAAACTTTCAAATAGTCAACTGCGCTCCTAATATTGGGACATTAGATTTTGATTGGCATTGGACAGGATTTGTTTTAAATCATCTGATTTCATTTATTAATTATCACAAAGAATAAATATGAGGTTAATCATTAAAAATTCCATAAATTCTGATTAATTTATAACATTACAGAGTATCTGAGCTTCTTTTAAAATAAAGATTTATCATTTAAAAACTAGTGATTGTATGCAAAATTCTGACTTTATAATCTGGCCAGAAGAAAAAATATGTTAAGGCAGTACGAAAAATTATATTTGTTAAATTCTAATGCATCTAGTTTAAAATTTTATAAACCATGGTATTAGGCCTTCTTATGGACAGCTTTTCAATGCAGAATATCGATTTTTTTTAACTAGAGGCTGTTCGGAAATTTCGCTTACAAAAATAAATATTAGTCAGGCGTGCAGTAACAAATCATTAATGCAATAGAACAGGGGGTCGCAACGCCAAAATGGATCTCCAGGGGAACCATTGTCACTTGCAATATTATTTCGCATGCTTTCTGGGTTGTTTTGAATTTTAAATTTGTAATACATTAAATCTGTGTTGTACATTTAATCTGGTGTATCCTTTCTTTTTATTTAATTCAGTGACAATATTCTCATATACCCCCTCTTTGCACTAGAACGCCATTCTCTATTGTAAAAATGGATTGTTTCTGTGTGCCTCACCTGCCATTAAAGTTTGTTGATTACCTTTTGGCACACCGCGTATTATAAAATTAGATAGTAAATTGAACGGTTTATCTTCTTGGTTACATAAGCATTTGTCACGGATGGATTTAATTTCTTTTTAACTTTCTTCCAGTTCGAACATCTCAGGATCAGGCAGGCTGTAATCATGATTCTTCAATCACTTATTTCATCTCTTCAATACTTGATTGTGAATATCTTAGCACACGCTGCAAGGACTACGAGAGCTATGAGAATGGACGATGCAAATCTGAATCAAACTCAGAGAATAAGATGGGATTTCATTGCGTGGGAATTTCAGGACTGAAAGACCATTCCAAGTTCTATCTGGATACTTCTGGAAATTCGCCATTTTGCTGAAGAGAGTATTTGTCTTCTTACCTTCTGAAACTTTCTGAGAGATGTTCATCCCAGAAGTGTTGTTTAGTATAAGAATGCACTTCAAAGATAATAGATTTTTGAAACACTAATTTGTTTTCTTATCTACTGTAATTTTATGCAGGCATATTTCTTCCTGTTGTGTTGTAAAATCTACGAATGCACTTAAAGATAATAAGTTGTTGAAACACTAATTTATTTTCTTCTTATCAGCTGTAATTTTATGCAGTCATATTTCTTCCTGCAGTGTTGTGAAATCTACGAATGCACTTAAATGAATTCTGAAAATGAAAATAAATTGTTGAAAGTTACTGCATAATGTTTTTATGCTCCTCGTTTTAGGTAATATTCTGCTGTAACTATCCTAAAATGTATGACGTAAACCACGTTATTGCTCAGCCTAAGAAACCATGAATTATGAAAACAAATTACTTTTCTTAGAACAATCTCAGTTACAACAAAGAAGAACGCAAATGAAGAAGTAAAAGAAAATAATATACTTTTATTTATATGCAGAACGTATGGGAGCAGTCGTAAACAGCACACGTAACTGAACCTGAAGGG
>BGPR01023639.1:0-24050 GCA_013235015.1 Araneus ventricosus | reverse complement strand
TACGGACCTACATTCATGACGATAAAACTGTGTACCAAATTTTATCCCTCTAGCTATTCAAGTTTTTGAGTTATAGCGTTCGCATGACCGCGGACGTACAGATTGACAGACTTCCCGTTGACAGATTTTGTCCAAAATTTGTTAGAAACCTACAAATTATGTTTAAAGACCACATACAAAATTTCATCCCCGTAGCTCTAATAGTTTTCGAGTTATCGTGTTCACAGACAGACAGACAGACACACACACAGACAGACAGACATAATTCCAAAATTGTGTTTTTCGGACTCAGGGAGGTCTAAAACGCGGAGATACGAGAAAGTAAAAAAGTTGGGAACCGCTGATCTAAAAGGAATAAAACAAATCAAATCACAAAGCGATTTCGAGTAGGACAGATAAAAATCCCTACTTGACTGCTGTTCTATAACGGGATCGTAGGTCTAAATGCACGTTATTTCAAGTTTTTGTGAGTTTATGAACATTGGGTAACAACAGTGGCGGCTCGTCCAATGAGAGCTGCAGTCCCCCTGAAATTATTTTAAAAGATTGTATTTTTGTTTTTATTCTAATTGGTTTACTTTTCCACTTTGAGGCTTTCTTTCCACAATGATCAACGAAAATGAAAAAAAGGAATAAAAAATGTAAAAGGAAGACGAAAAATCAATCAAGAATTAAGAGAGAGACAGACCAGAGCTGCAGAAAGTTTTGCCCCTACTCAGGATCCGAAATTAACGCAATGATCAACGCGAAGCGGGAGAAAAGCAACCCTTTCTCCGCTTAAAATTGCATTCATTTGAGTTGCATTTTTCCCAGCTCATGATCGGCGCGACTTCCTCATTTGGCTTTTTTTCGCTTTTTCTCAGCAGTTAAGTAGCTTTTAAAAATCCAATTCTGGAGGAGTTGCAAATTTTTGCTTCTTTATGTTTTATAGGGTGCTGATTACGAATCTGAGGTTTGCCACCAATAATTTTTGTTGGAATTTTAGTTATGGCCAGAAAAACATGAAATTTTTTTCCAGAGTTTTTTGCTTATAACTCAAAAACTATCAATTTTTAGTATATCATCACTATATGCCAAAATAATCAGCACAAAATTTCCTACAACTTAGGTCTATACAACTTTTGTAGCACTGCTTGTTTCTGAGCTGACGAGCCGCCATTGGGTAACAATGAGTTTTCTGCGTAGAAGTTAATATCTGAAATTTCGATAAAAGATGTAAAAATCGTTCCTGCACCAGTAATTTTTTTAAACTGGATGAAAGTACACTCGACTTGTGGTCGACGTGACTTGCTATATATACTACATTTCTTTCACTGTTAGTTTGTGAAGTTCTCGCCAATGTGTGCTGGGAAATGTTTGTCATGTGGTTGGATATGCTATAGGATTTTGAAGTTATTCACAGGCTTTTCTGTTTCTTAGAATAAAGGAACACTTTAACAAAGAATACCTCTATTAACGATATTTCGGTATACACACAATTTCTCCTTCTAATTTAACATGACTCATGAATCTCCTTCCAATTTAATATGTATTTATATATGAATGTATTGAATATGTATTACTCCTTTTAATATGACATGAATCGCACAATTTGTAAGACGCGCCAATTCTGGCAACCCTGTTCGTTCGTTGATGGATGGTAACCTCCGGAGACAAGGAACAGGCGGACGCCATTTTAGAAGAAAAAGTTTTGAGATTTCGACCAGAGTGGTAGCAGAAATGAGAGTTCCAGCTTTGACTACGAGTTGTTTTTGTCTTTGAGTTTCGACCCATACAGGTAGCCGTGAGCTATCTGAGTAGAAGCATGTTATCTTAGTTCTTTTTTATGTTATATTTGTGTGCTGCGTCCCATTTTTTAATTTTGAATGTCAATAAATATATGGGACTAAATATTCTGATGTCTTCCTTGTCCACACCATTCATCTGGATAATGAGGTGAATGAAATTTAGAAAGAACCCGTGATTACATAATTCATTTTTGATGATTCGAATTCATTCTAAGACTCCTTGTTTATTTACTCAATGTCAATAAGTATCTGGGAGCTAAATATTCTGATGTCTTCCTTGCTTCCTACACCATTCATCTGGATAATGGGTGGAATAGGATTAGAAAGAACCCGTAGAAATTACATAATTCATTTTGATGATTCATTCATTCATCAGACTCATGGTATTTATTTACTCAATGTCAATAGTATCTGGGACTAAATATTCTGATGTCTCTTGTCCACACCATTACATCTGGATAATGAGGTAGTGAAATTTAGAAAGAACCCGTGAGAATTAATTCATTGTTTATTCATTCATCAGACTGATGGTATTCATTTTTCTCCGCAAATTCTATCACCATTTAGAATGCATAAAACTAGGGGAATGACGTTAGTTTATGGGAATTTCTAATACAGACGGTAAATGTGTATGTGATTTAAGGTGTCTAGGCAACATTTTAATGTTATTAATATTTCTCTTCAGCACTATTAAACTACTAAAGCAAAATTTTTTCATCTTGTCTTCTTTTTGACGAATAATCAGGCTATTCACGTATATACTCAGCTTCGTATGTACCCTGACCAAACTTTACGTTTTACCTGGAATTAGACAATCAGTCAAATTCCTTCACTTACATCTCCATTGGGTGTAGCAGATCAGGTTTACGATATTCATGCTTTAGTCGAGATTGCGTAACTGAAGGGAAACTCAAGGCATTCATATTTCCTTTAATAATATGACATAGATGAAGATTCATTTTGATGATTCATCATCACGACTATGATATTCATTTTGGTCCGGCATTCTTATCATCCTATCATTTAGACTCGCGAAAACTAGAATTCTAATGCGAGTGATTTAATGTCTAGGCGACATTTTAACGTTATTAAGTACTTCAATTCTGTCACTATTTAAGCATCTGCAGAGTTAAGCCATAGTTCTATGCGAATTGGAATAAGGAATTTAAAATTTAAGCTCTAAAAGTTGCTATAAGGATACATAAGACAGAAAACGGATAAAATATTATTACTGAAGGCAAACAGATCTTTAATTATTTGATAAAAATATTATCTAAAATCACCACTTAGGAATTTTCAACGATAACCTATTTATTCATTGAATTTCAGAAACAATCAGTACATCTTGCAGCATTGGTTAAATATCAATAAAATAAATATAGTGATTAAATATGTACTAAATTCATTTTAGCTCACAAGTTCTAGAAGCGAGAGACAATAATCCAAAATTGCTTGAACACTCATCCAATTTCCAAAGTGGTTCCTTTTGTTGAGAAAATAGAAAGTCGCTGAAAGAGAAATATATTTAGATTACATAAATGTAGCTTTAATGAACTATATATTTAACCAACTATTCAATTAACGTCCTCTTCGGAACAATCAATATTGTTACGAATTTTGCCATGTATTGCAAATTTGCGTAATTATATCAAGACTAGAAAATCACCGTCATGGTTTGTGCAAATTGCTCTTCAGTTGAGATTTACCGTCAAATTTGATGTGTTTATGATATTGTAGCAAAGAATCTCTCTTGTGGTGTCATGTGAATGCGGTCAATAATCAATTACAAAAAATAAAGCTCTTTATTTTACAGGTATTCTAAGCAAAAGAAACGTAGACAAATATTAAAACAGCACTTGTAAAATTCACAAGCAGAGATTACCATTAGATCTCAACACACGCTCAAAGGTTTCCTATTAGCTCACCAGCTTGTCTTGCGAATCAAAATCAACTGACTCCTCTTGGCGAGAACTTGCTTTATACTTTTCAACAGGAGGACTATGATGGAAGTGACGTAATCTTAGTAAAGTTCACGAAACCAGTAGGAAATAGGTGCCGATTGGGCCCTTCTAGAGAGTTCCTTTGTCCAAGTCGCATCTTTGCCTCCAAGTCGCCAAGGTCGCCAAATTTATCGCCAAGTTTTGTCGCCAAGTCTAGCATCCTCAGAAATCGACTTGTTCCAGCTTTGTAACAATATATCCGGAGAAATGTTTAATATTGATTGAAAACAAATAAATAAATATGTTTTATGACAGAAATCTTTTTTTTTATTTTATGCATTTCTTTATCTCAAAAATCATCGTGCATGCCAAAAAATCCCGTGGTATCCATTCCTGAAATCATCGTGCATCGTGGCGTCCAAACTATATCATGTTACATATATACACTGACGTAATTTACTACTT
The DNA here is from genome assembly GCA_013235015.1 of Araneus ventricosus. Taxonomy (NCBI): domain Eukaryota; kingdom Metazoa; phylum Arthropoda; class Arachnida; order Araneae; family Araneidae; genus Araneus; species Araneus ventricosus. The sequence continues at coordinate 19,858 of BGPR01023639.1, read as the reverse complement.
CTATTTAAAAATTACTTTGAAATAGGATTAATATACTTTAAAATTTCAACTCATGACGAGATAGTAGAGATAAAATTAATAATCGATAGAAAATTTTATTTCACTCATAGGCTATTAAATTTGAAATTAGAACGACAATTACTCTTTTAAGAATTTAAATTACTGAAATTTAGGTTCTCTAACAATGAAATAATGCTGTTTAACGTCTCGCAGTGCTAGGCGCGAGTTTTATTGTTGGTGACGTCAGAGCGTTCCCGGAGGATCTGGGCTGGTTATGCTAGTAATATGCCTGAAAATGTGAATGTGATGATCAAAGAAACTGAAGTAGGTTTTGTTACAAAGCTCAGCTAGAAAATATCCGTTTGGGTATTAAAAGATTAACGATTTGTTTTCATTTGTGTTTTTCACAGAAAACTCTACACACCTTAACTATTTTCGACATATTCACCATGAATTAGGCATGTGTCATATCTTGGCACTAATTGGAACATACCCTTCGTAGAATTCGGGCCGCCAGCGACCTGAACCCATTCTGGACGGTACTTGATCATAATCATTTACAAATTGCTGGCCGGCGAAACCGTTCAGGGATGAAGAAAACAAATGGAAGTCGAATGGGCTAGATCCGGACAATAAGGAGGTTGACAAATTGTTCCCAGCGAATCAATTAAGAGCGTCGTAGTTACGTGTGCGGTATGCCGTACGAACACAATTCCAGAATCAGTAATACACGCCCTTTGTTCTGTATCGAGCGCGCAACTTCTTCAATGTCTCTCCAGCTCGCGTTGGTGGTTGCCTCGTTCCATCAGTGCGCTAACAAAATTCCTTGAGCAGTCCCAAAACACATTTGCACTGATTTTTTTTAAGAAAGAGGTGGCTTTTGCTTTCTTGGCTTGGGCTTTTCTTTTTTCCCGCCATTCCAGTGACTGCCGTTTCGTTTCAAGGTGTCTTGTAACAAATCCATGTTTCATCGCCTGTGACAATCCTTTTCAAAAAATCATTTCCTTCTGTCGCATAACGCTCAAAACTCTAAGGCTGCTCCCATCGTTTCCGTTTTTGATTAGTGTTTTCGGTACCATCATGAACACAATTTTTGTAGTGCAAATGTTCAGTCACAATTTTTTAATAAAGATCGTGAAATGTTTTTGGTCATTGACAAATCAGTAATCGTGAATCGCCTATGGAAAGAACTTTTTTCGTCAAGGTGGCCCGCAATTCTTCGGTGGTCAACGCTCGGGCGTCCACTGCGCTCCTCGTCGTGGACATTTTTCCTTCCTTCGTTAAACATCCCCTAACCCACTTTCACCATCCTCCACTCATCGCGTTATCTCCTAAGTTTATCTGACGATAAATTTCACAAGGTCGAACATTTCTCGCGTTCAAAACTTGACAGCGCAGTTTATCACAGCTGCGTACGATCGATTGTTTTTTAAACATGATCATCAGAATGATTTCAAACGTTCTTAAAACAAAACAAAGTAATATAAAAAAATTTTAAATCAATTCCTACTTAGGTTAGCACGATCTACGCTTCGTCACTGACAAAATACCCAGAAAAAATGACGCCTTCGTGAACAGCCAGAAAATACAAAGGATGTGGAACCTAGCTCCATCTATTGAGAAAAATTCGAACCAAACTATTCAAAGCGACATATGCTTTCTCCCATATAAAACTAAAATTAATTAATTCAATTTAATTAATGAATTAATATTTGAAAAAACTGTATTAACATCAAGTGCCATCCACTACAAGTTTAAAAAAGTGTATTTGAACTTGAGTGGATGAATAAAAAGTATTTTATTAACGATTGAAAATTTGAACAAGATATATAAATAAATACATATAGGGAGAGTGTGAACTAATAGTAGGAATTGAAAAAAAACGGCTAGGCTAATTCGTTCTCGAGTTGAAGGATGAAACTACGCATGCGCGACTTTCATGCCGTCAAATGCGAAAACGGTACTTACTTTCTATATGAGAATTTTATTCAAATCTATCATCTTTAAAAGCGAAGTGGTTATGTTTAAAATAAAGCGCACAATAGTTCATAGATACACTGCGAACAATTTTATTGATATAATTGCCAGTAAAGTGCGATTTTTTCTTCCTCGAATACAAAATATGCAAAAAGCAATAATTGATATCGTAAAAAAAATTCGTCGAGATTTTAATGAATCACAACGTTTTAGACCTTCCCGAGTTCAAAAATCAAAATTTTCGATTTATGTCTGTCTGTGAACACGATAATTCAAAAACGGTTTGATCTAGACAGGTGATGTATGTGGTGTTTACACATACAGATTTGTATTTAATTCTGGATGAAATCCGTTCTCTGAAAATCTGTCTGTCAAAATAACACAGGAAACACAAATGGCTTTACTTAGCAATCTCTCTCTAAATATGGGGTGTGTGAAAGCTCACGTTGACATTCATGGCAACGAAACAGAGGACAATTTAACAATACAAGCAACAATAAAAGGTGAAATTCACTGCCTCTGAACACCCAAAAGCCATCTTAAAAATCTCCTTCATAGAATCTCAATTAATAAGTGGCAACAGGAATGGGCCACATGAGATACAGGTAGAACAATCTACAACATCATTCCAAAAGTAACAACAAATACAGTGCGATGGACGAGGGAATCAATCCTTTTTTGCAAAAGGACATGGTCCCTTCCCCAGCTACCTCCCCAGGTTCTTCATCTTCATCATTCCGATCTTTGCGGCTGTGGAGAAGTTGGTACACCATTTCACTACGCAACGACCTGGCTATCTAACAGCATCATATCACTACAGTAGAGTCTCCATACAACGAAGTCTCTCTATAACGAATTTCTCCCTATAACGAAATTTTTAATCGGAATGTTAAATAACATTCAAAATATTCTCCATATAACGAAGTGGTTGTCTCCCTACAACGAATTTTTTCAGAGGTTTATCTTTTCGATTTTTGTCATTTTTGAAGAAAGTTGATAGTTTCTGTGCAACCAATTCTCTCACGCGTGTCTGTTTCTGGAACCACTCACTCTTAAAATGTGAAAATTTTTCTGAAAATTTAACATCACGAAATGCAAAGCAATGTAAAATAACGGAATTTTTCAAGTAAAATAAACGTAAGTACATACTAGTACATATTATTCTCTAAATTGGTGAATTGCCTTAACTTTTGAGCATTTTATTTATACAGTAAAAGTTAGTATAATTTTAACAAATTTATAATATATATATTACTCCATTTTTAATTGAAAATCATAATTAAATGCATTTGAACTTATAGCACCTATTGAAAAGTTTGGAACATTTACTTAAATAACTGCAAAAATCTCTAATCTCCGTATAACGAAATTTTCTCTATAACGAATTTTTCAATTGGAACCAAGCGATTTCGTTATAGGGAGACTCCACTGTATTTACTAAACCAAGTGAAAACCTGACTACTATCGGTGGAGAAATATTTTCAACAACAAAGCTCTCACGACTCAAACTCATCAACTTAGTCTCCTTCTTAATAAAAAATGAAAACTTGATAAAATCTCAATACGAAGAAAATAATACATCTAGCGTAGATTCCTCCTCGGAATCAAAAACTTTCTCTCGCTCAACGAGACAAACAAGGTCTCAAACCTCCATGATCCAGCAAGAATTTATGAACAATTATTTGCTTTTCCACTTCTTTCCTTATAAAGAGACATTTTTAAATTTAAATTTCAGCTTAGTAATACGTTCTCGTAATCCCTTTGCAAAAAATAATTTAGCAAACAATTGCAGCAACAGCCTCAAGTTTTGCTGGGAGGCTGCAACTGTTAACCAACAATGTATTATGTGTGTTTTTAGTTATATAAGTTTGCAATTTTTAATCCTTTCTTTCAATAAAGGTTCACGTATACCTACCCAAGCGACAAGTAACCGTCCTGGCTCCAAGTTCGGGGGTATACTGTTTTGTTAAAAGTCCTTCTTCATGGGAATACGATAACTCAGAAACTTAAATAACTAGGTGGATAAAATTTGGTACACAGTTTTATCATTCCAGGTCCGTATCACATTTCGGACCAAATGCTTGACTGTCTGTCGGCCTGTACTATATTCGCATACACGTGAACACGATAACTTCAGAACACAATGACTTAAGTGTATGAAATTTGGCATGAGGTCTTCTAACCCTAGATCTGAATCAAGTTTCGGTTTCAATCGGTGAGACTAAGCTGCTCAAAATGCATATTTGGTTTAATAATAAGCGGTTTTCACTTCATAATCTTAAGATGAGCAAAACACGCCAAAACGCGAATTCGCGCCAGCTTGGCGCATTTTAATCCCGCTTGTAGTTTTTGTCCTTTTCCCTTGCCGTGGTACGGGCAATGTATATCTGAGAGTATATATTGGCATTATATATCTATCAGGAGTTGCCAAAGGTACGGGATTTTTATGCGTGCGGATGACACCTTTGTTAGGGAGTATACGAGAAAGTCTATCGGAAGCCATTTAGCAAAGAAATTTAGTTGAATTGTTCAACTCATTAAGTTATGAAAAATAGCATCATATTTAGTTATAAATCTGTAATTATTGTTGTCACTAGTAGTTCTATGAATATTAGACCTCGTGTTCAAATAATGGCAGGGTCATATTTGAAAATTCCATTCGAATCTGTCTCCCCAAAATCAAAATAATCGAAAAATGCTATATAATTTTATCCTAACATCCAAAAACCTAGTAGTTATGTGAACAGTAAATCTCTGCTGCCCCCTAACAAGAAAATCTAAGATCTACTTTTCACACTATTTTTAAAGGTTCATCCAATGTTATCATCAGTTTTGAAGACAATATTGTTTCAAGGGACACCAGACATAATGATTTATCTCTGAAGTAGCCATCTTCTTTTACATACACTCTCTTACAAGGCTATATCAAAAGTCTTAAACCGATCAATGCACATATTGCACACCTATATTGCTCATAAGTTTTACGCCCCGTATTTCAAACCAATGCCTAACTTATTAACTAAGTTACATCAAAATTTTACTGGAACGAAGTTACAGAAAACCTTACGCTCGAGAGAGGACGTAGTCTTCAGTTTTTTTATAGCATGAATGTTTCTCCAGAAACGTTCAAAAAACATATTTTCAAGAAAAAGGAAAAACAAGATTAGATAGATCTAAGCATGAAAAAGCAACTTTCAATATGCAAGTATGATTTTATTTCTCTCTTTTCAATGCGAATTACGGAACAGCTTTGATATCCGGCATCACTAACGATAATCTTTTATTGGCGACTTTTTGTCGCCTAACCGAACATCGTGTCGTTAAGTCGCCAAAACAAAATTATCGCCAATGGGGTCCTATATTGGAATTGTTGAAAAAAGTCGCCAAAACAAAATATCGCCAATGGGGTCCTATATTGAATCTGTTGATAAAGTCGATAAAAAAATATCGCCAATGGGATCCTGTATTGAAGCTGTTGAAAAAAGTCGAGAAAACAAAATATCGCCAATGGCGTCCTATATTGCAGTTGTTGAGAAAACTCACCAAAACAAAATTATCGCCAGCGATGCCTTATCAAAGCTGTACCCGAATTATTTACACAAATATTTGCTTTTATCACTATTAACAAAATTGCAATTAAATTTCAGTTTTTTATCAGTATTAGCAAAAATATCGGTATTTTTCCGTTAGTATGGAACAAGGCGTCAATCTAAAAGATTGGCGCCAACTCTCAAGAAACACTCCTTTTACACCGATGCTATCGTTGGCGGTTATCGCTAAATCATTGGCACTAGTTCCAAGATAATGGAAAAGCACAACAAAATACAATTACATTAACATTAACACCGCAGCATACTCCCGAACTCAGAGCCAGGACGGCTCCCTGTCGGTTGGCTGGGTATGCGCGAAAATTTATTGAAAAATCAAGAGTAAAAAAAATTATATTTCATGTATAAGAATCCAGCCATCGGGAGAGTTCTCCCCTAAACTTTCTCGTATACTCCTAACACATGTGGAGGAAAAATAAAATAATAGGCAGTAAAACGAAAACGCGTCCTTAACGCAGTGGAGAAAAAAGCGTGGGAATCGGAAGCTTGGAGGCGAAAGGCGTTTGTAGAAACGGAAAGGATTAGCGCAAGAGAATCACGCATTTACGCAATAATGGCCTCACGTCATTGTGTGATGAGAAAAGACAAATAGGCAATTTGAACAACTTTTTTTCAACCGATTGAAACGAAAATTGGGCACGAATCTACAATTAATGTTAGCAGGCCTCATAGCAATTTTTATTTATCAAATCAGTAAGGTTTAAGAGTTATAATGTTTAGAAATATGCGATTATACAGATCGACAGACAGTCACCCCTTGACGGATTTGGTCCAAAATGTGATACGGACCTACATTCCTGATAATGAAACTGTGTACCAAATTTTATCCATCTACCTTTTCAAATTTTTGAGTTATAGTGTTCACACGTATGCTGACAGACCGACAAACAGACTTCCCGTTGACGGATTTTGTCCAAAATTTTTTAGAAACCTACAAATTATGTGTAAGAATCATATACCAAATTTAATACCTCTAGCTATAACCGTTTTCGTTTTATTGTATTCACAGACAGACAGACATAATTCCAAAATTATGTTTTTCGGACTCGGAAAGTTTTAAAACGTGGAGATTCGTCAAAATCTTGAGCTCTAATTTTTTGACGATTACAATACTTTCTCTTTGTATACTTCGTATACGAGAAAGTAAAAAACAGAACATTTAGATCAAAAGAATAAAACTGTGTATTAAAAGAAAGTAAACAGGTTTGTACATTGATGTATTACTGTTGCGGTCCCTCCATATAACTGGGCCGTTATGTTGGGTACAGAAAAAACCAGTTTACATAAAGCCACGTAAACTGGTAGAATTGTAAGTTAAATTACATATAAATATTTACATTAGCGAAGAAGAGTGTCAAGGCTCTACACGAGACTGGGAATGTCAGTCTTGATTCCCTTTTCTATTGGCTTCACATCAGAGGAACAACTACCTGTTGCAGGTTCTAAGAAATGTCCGTATTGTCTTAAGAAAAGATGGACAGTATAGTAAAACCCCGGTTAAACAAACTCGGGTTAACCGGAACTCGTGTTATCCTAATTGCCTCTGAAATCGCAAATCCAAAAAACACGTTCTGTACTGCACTGAAATAATCGCGAAGGCCTGACTTATTTTGCAAAGATATTCCCACTTTTTTCCAAGAAGGTGAGTGATTAATTTTAGAAGGATAAAAATAAAATTAATGGGTATTAACAATATTAATTACGATATTATTTACTTGTGCCTGTCAGAAGCATTGCGCCCAATCCGGCCGGTACGAATATTGCGCCCGAAATAGGGTTAATTTAACAAAGAGGAAAAGTATAGCCTAGCCCAACATGAAGAGTTTTGAATTCGTTTTACGCTCGAAACGTATCAGAATTACATACCGGAATTATATATTAAGCGGTAATAGATGTTCATGGTTAAACCCAAAACATCGCTATCCGAAACGGCTGTCAGTTAGTGGGGTACTTTTCCGTAGGCGCAGATGTCGCCAATTGTGAACAGCCAAGTCATAAGGGCAAAACTGATTTTCAAATTAACCGGGAACAGATGCTCGCCAATTGTAGACATTGATTCATATTGTAAGGCAGAAGCGATTTCCATTAGCCAGGCGCAAATGCTTTTCCGTTAGCCGGGCGCAAATGTCGCCAATAGTGAACAGCCAAGTCGCCAAGAGCGAAGCGATTTTCCGTTAACCGGGCGCAAATTTCGCCAATTGTGAACCAAACGCGAGCCAAGTCGCCAAGCGAATGGTTGTAAGAAATTTGGCGGAATTCAACATTATTTGGCGATTTTTCGCTTGCGCCCGGCTAACGGAAAAGTACCGTTAGTGGTTACTATACTTTAGTTCGGTTCACCGGAGTTGTACTATAAATAACTGCTTTTATGTATTAAAAATGACAATTAAAAGTCTGTTTTTATCTGCATTAATAAAATTACATTTAAATGTCTCGTCATTAGCAAAATTATTCAAATGTTTTAATGGCGGCAAACTCGCCGCTATCTCACCAACACATTGTTACCACTTTAACGGCCGCCATCTTGAAACGCAATCAGAAAATTAAACATACACTGACATATAATTCATTTTGTATGGATTCAAAGAACATTTATGTCAAATCTGAGCGGGGCCATGCTGGCGTAGTGGTAGAAGCTGGACCTCGGGTCCGGGGGGTTCCAGGTTCAAAACCCGATATCGTTGGAGATCCGTCATGTATTGAGACTGTTCCGCGCTTAGGGGGTCAAACGTTCTATCGCTGTTTTGGTGCGGAAGTTTGGAGAGAGGGCGCTAGCTCGAGTGTTGTCCTCATCATCTGATCGCGGTTCAAAACCTCGAGGTTCGTCCCAAAATAACCCTTTTATTGCTTCAAAAGGGGACGTTAATATAATCCAAAAAATTCGTTATGTACAGCACTGAAATAACTAAATTCTAACAAAATAGTGAGAGTGAACTCCCGTCCACCTTCTCGTATAGTTACTTAGACGATATGACGCGTTTTACGATAATCACAAAGGAATTACTCCCGACCAGCCTAGGCATACGGGGAACACACGAATGACCGGCCGCCGCGACAATTAATCGCCACTGTGGCAACAGCTTTATAGCCCCCATTACGACCTGTTCATGCGACGCGCCGCTATCGGTGGATGAATCAGCATTGTTATATCTCATCGGGAAGTGAAAGTTTGCTTACTTGCACGGCAGGCACTTTCCCTTAGGGTTGTCATACGTCGGGATTTCAAGCTCGTGTCCGGACATCAAATCATGTCCGGGATCTTCAAAATGCCCGGATTTACACCAGTGACTGCGGCGAGAGAGTTATTTGGATGTATTGTGGAAAATCTGACGTATTCGAATAAACTGGCACCATTCCGCCAATAAAAGAATATTCATTGCTTACATCCATTGTTTATGAGAAAGAGTCTTAGCCTACTTATCCACCCCTAGTCGAAATTGAAAGTTTTGGTACTTATCTTTTAATCCTGTTTTTCATTAATATAATTTTGAATTATTAAACACAAATTATATCTTCTTTCTATTCCGATGTCTTAAATGCTTCTTTCACTTCCTAGAACCTCTAGTGTGCTATTGTTATAAAAGAAGCTGCTTTTTGAATGTCATACTGTATTTTGACCCCCAACACCCTTCAAACCCCCTACGGAGTGTATGGACTTCAGCAAGAAAATTATGGGTTGAAATCTAGAATTTGGTACACCCTCTTAAAATGGCGCCAAGTCGCCAAAGCTAATACAGGCAATACCCGCATATAGCTTTGGCGACTTGGCTCCAATGATATGCAGCGGTCAACGTCTTGCTTTGGCGATTTGGCAGCGTTTTAAGAGTGTGTACCAACTTCTAGATTTCAACCGAATTATGGTAACTCTACAATATTGATGTCCTTAAGTGGGAATATAAGATAACCATAAGTGGAGTCATCCCTGGCCTGACTAAGTTCGTGGGGTAAATTGCAGACCATTCGTCACGACAACAGTCGGAAACTGAGGTCGGAGTACTAAAAACTGTTACCGGACACGCCCTGGCCCCTTCCGAAGGAGGCACAACCCGTATTCGCAGTATTCGAAGCGAAAGTTACTCAACCCCACATCATTATTATATCCCAGCCGTCAAAGTCTTACTTCGGCGACTTGGCAAAGTTTCAAGTGTGTAGAGTAGAGTAGAAAACTTTAAAGCCGCGTTCCTAAGGCCTGTCTTTCCACGAGTTCCGTTCGCGGTTGGCGTTATTTCCTATCGTCGGAACAGGAAGTATTGAAGGGGGCTCGTGGGCTTGTAAGGACATCTGTTGTTTCCTGCGGTATGGCGGCAAATAGCTCGCACGTCAAAGGCGCTGGAGTGGCTAGACGGCGCCAGTGCATCCATTCACTCGAGAGCTGCCGAGAGATTTGCCAAGCCACCGTGGAAAAAGGCTTGGTTGAAATCTATAATTTGGTACACACTATTAAAATTCTTACAAGTCGCCAAATCTAAAGGAAGTATTACCTGCATTTAGCTTTGGCGACTTGGCAAAAAAGAAATGCAGCTGTCAACGTCTTGCTTTGGCGATTTGGCAGCGTTTTAAGAGTGTGCACCAACTTCTAGATTTCAACCCAAGACATGAGACGAATGCTTGTTAAAAACTGTTTTGTGTATAATTTATTGGGAAAAATTGAGAGTAGCAACTATGATTTGACACAAATGAGTGTACCAAATTCTACATTTCAACCAAAATAGAAACTTTTTCGTGTTAAAAGCAAAACACTATAATGCAAATCGGGTATTTTTCCTTTAGAACTATAGCTAGCGCGCCAAGGTGGCGACGATTGGTTCCGAGAAAATCTATTGGAAACCGCCAACGTCGTCGTGATGACTGGTTCCCTGATAACGGAAAAGTGATTACTCTCTACATTATCTCATTACAATGCCGCAACCGGAGCTCACGGAATTCAACGTGAAATATTATGACAACAATTAATTTCTTGTTAAAAACATAAGATTATAACATAACAAAGTTGTTACTTACATTAAATTTCAATGGCGATTGTCAGCCTTTTTCAGGAAGACGTGATGCATGGTTTCGGCGGCCAAATGTACCTCCTCATTCATGAAAGTTTTCCATTCCATCGAACGTATAACTTCCGTTTCGTGATCATATATAAATTCTACGGCTATTTCCTTCAAATATTCATCAGAATGCGTATTTCCAAGCACAAGGACTTCTCCAACATTACTAACACTCAAATTCTGCTTTAAAGCGTCTGAACAAAGTCTTTTCAGTGTAGGCAAACAATATTTATCCCCAGCAAAATACAATTTATATGCCGTCTCCCAATCAAGATTACCGGCCATCTCCGTGTACATGAATGTCAGCATGCGGTGGACGGTGTCCTTCTCCAAATCTGGGTTGAAATCTAGAAGTTGGTACACACTCTTAAAATGGCGCCAAGTCGCCAAAGCTAATACAGGTAATACCTGCATATAGCTTTGGCGACTTGGCTTCAATGATATGCAGCGGTCAATGTCTTGCTTTGGCGATTTGGCAGCATTTTAAGTGTGTGTACCAACTTCTAGATTTCAACCCAAATCTGAAATGTCCACCAAGTTTTCCTCATTTTCCTTCATATTCCTGGTCAGCATTGCTTTGAAGGTCGGAGACCTGGCGCACAGCACTGCTTTGTGGACTTGGAAATTTTTGTCTCCTACTTTTATAGTGAAATCGCTAAGTGTTCCTTCCTGCAACAGGTTTTGGAAGTCGTTCTTCAGTAAAGAAGGGATGTTATCAATGCAATATAAAAACCTCTTAGCAGGTACGTCTATTTGAGAAGTCGATGCTGTTTCTTCTACAGGTGCACACATGAAAGAAGCGTCGTGTGCGATTCTTTCGATCTGGCTGTGTTGTAATCCATAACTAAGTGTCAATTCACAGTATAAATTCAGTTTACCATTTGGTAGAAACCGACTTTTGTGCTTTAGCAATTCAGCTAATGTGATGAGGGTGAAGAATAAATAACACTGTGCACCCTCTTTTGCACTCTCGATATCAAAAAATTGATTGACCAAACATTCTACAACTGAATTATTTGAATCTAGTGTACTTATTTTGCCGTGGAATGCTTTTAAATCTATTGCATTATGAAATTGGCAACTGAGAACATAGGCCTGGTTATCAGAATCCTTTGACACTATTAGCCTGAGACTTACGCTTCTTGAGTAGCCTTTTCTGAATGATATTAAGTTATCTGCAGTATAATCAATTTCTTTCCATTGACGAACAAAACATTCAATCTCTGTATGGGTCTTCGCAATAACTTCGGTTGAGATTTGCAACTCGTTATGTTGAGGTAATATGCAACACTGCAGTGTCAGAATGTCGTCGGGTAACAAATTTGAATTTTTGGTTCCTAAGAGTCTTTCTCGAGATACCATACTATCGAATCCATGCTCGCTTCCTCTTCTAAAGAGTTGCTCGCTCTTTCCCCATCCAAATTCAGTTTCACCATTTCGACTCAGAAGAACGATTTTAAAACATATTTTTATCTCAAGAGGGCCTTCACTGGATGTTAACCGTTCTAAATAAACACTTACACAATTCTCATACCAAGACCTTCCTCTGGGATACAACTTCAGGCACCAATCACTTCCTTCGAAAACGTCCAGTGAAAAATTGGGACTACGTAGGAAATCGTCCTTCTCATTCCAGATGTAGCTGAAATTATCAACTTTCCAAATGAATTTAAAAAATTTCTCAGTGTTCTCAGCCATATGTAGCAGACTTTAGGACAGAAGAATGAAAAGACTTATCGTTGGCTCATTAGAATTTATCTGTATAGAACTTTTCGGAACGAAAATTTTGTTTTTGTAATCATTTTAAAGTCAATTTCAAGTCTTTCATCAGTTGCCATCAGCTGTTTGATTACATATGTTTACCAAACATCAGGTGTCGCGTGAGGTAGTTAAATTTGCTTTCAACAAAAATTCAATGAGTGTAAGTTTCAAAATGATCCATGTCGAACTCATCATGAACTCTTGTGAAGTAGGAATCGCGGTTTCTTTAGATTATAAAGAAAAAAAAAGAAACAAGTAAACCGTTATTCAGTATAAAAACTCAAAGATGTTTTAGAAATGCAGTATCTATAGTTATAATAGGTTAAAGGAACACGGCTTTGTTAGAGAAAAAAGAGATTGACTTTTTTTTGCAGATGGTAATGATCGGTTTGTTTTTAAAAAAACCGTTAACTTCCTCCGTGTGGTTTAACTTATACTCATATTAGTCCAGTCGAATTGTGCTTAAGCATGAAAAAATATTGTGACAAATTCGTCTTGTGGGTGTACGTGAATGCAGTCCAATAAGCAGGATTACAAAAATAAAGCTCTTTATTTTACAGGTATTCTAAGCAAAGAAACGTAACACAAACATTAAAACAGCACTTGTAAAAATTCACAACAGAGTTTACCATTAAATCTCAACACAGCGCTCAAAGGTTTCCTATTAGCTCACCATCTTGCTTGCAGATCAAAATCCAACTGACTCTTCCTGGCTTGAGAGCTTGCCTTTTATACTTTTCAACAGGAAGTGACTTCGTTACGTAGGAAGTGACGTAATCTCTAGAAAGTTCATGAAACCCGTAGAAGCAGGTTGAAAGTTCGAGGTCCTTCTAGAGAATTCCTTTTGTCGCCAAAGTCTCCAACTTTGTCGCCAAGATTAGCATCTAAGGGAAACGACTTTATAGTTTTGTAACAATAAATATAATAACAATTTTATTGCTTTAAGTTGTTGAGTCGGCCATGGCACTGTATTTTGGGCCCGGAGATCGGGCCGGTTAAAGGAGGGAAATTCGAACGATTGATTTTTTGCATTTAAATGAAAGGCTATTAAACTGAAAGGAAAAGTTTAAATTAAAAATTTATAAGTATTAAAACACCCTGTAAAATGAGCCGTCGAACGTTCACATAGCTAAAGTAGGTCGATATAACGTACTATGCATAACTATTTCTTTGTATATATCGAGTACAAGGAAGAAACAAATATCTATACAGTGTGTCCCAAAAAAGTGGAGCAAGCGTTTATCTCTTTAAATATTGATCCTAAACATATACAAAGGGTGTTTGAACATTTTTAGAACGATTTTTATGGTATTTAAGAACTATATTACATTTTTTTGTTTGAAACGTTGAGTCTGATAGCCTGTATTCTTAACTGTCTTTCTACATCGTAACTTCCATGATAATATTGTTTTTTGTGGTATCGGAGGAGGTATTTTGTCCCCTTTCTCTTAAAAATCTTTTGAAAGAACAGAAAAGATCGACGTTTGGATAATGCGGTTTTTAAAAGTCTAAATCTCAAAAACCCATGGGTGGTACACAGAATTATATACCAGGAATATCAGTGAAGGGTATAGTCTTATTACCGAGTTTTTGTTCTATTTTTTGTCAGTCTGTTTCCGAACATATTAAAGCACAAAGGGTAAATCGCGTTAATGCCCATGGAAGGAAATCCATATGGTATTCTGAGACAGATTTAGGAACTTTTTTCAGTTTTGTAGGGAAAAATGTATTTACAATCGTTATGAGAAAATAGAAGTTTAGAACAAATGAGTAAATGAGAACAAACGTGTTCTTAAAAGTTCCGTCATTTATTCCAAAATGAATACCGAAATAAAATTTTCACCTTATACTCTACTTACATCAATATGTTGTTCACTTTCCCTTCAAAAACAATAAAATATGGCATATAAACGAAAAATCAGCTGTAATTAAATGCCGTTTGCGGAAAATCATAAACTTTTTTAAAAATAATTTTCATTTAATTTCATTAGTTTCTAATTCCATGAAATCTCGATTCATCTTAAAATAATGTTTCCTTATAAATAAAGTTTTAAAGAATTTTAATGATCTTCCGAATTATTTAAATTTCAGTACATTTTTTACACAGGCCCATAGCTTTAACTTGTGAGGAAAATATAAAGTGTAATATAATTTCATTCAAAGCATTGCTGGCACGTTCACGAAGAAGTTCAGAGACTAGATTTACCATTTTATTTCCCTAATACAAAGCTAATTTCTATAAATTCTGCTGGATTCCGGAAATTCTAATTAAATTGTTTCTATCCAGCGAAGGAAATGCAGATATTTCTGCATTTTTTTATCCTTTGTCAGAATATTCTGATAAAAATCAGCACTCATTTCAAGTTGATTTTTTTTTGTTACACAATTCATGTAGCTGGTGCATTAAAAATATTGGACGCAATGAGGCATAGACGGGCTACAGAAAATAATACAACCAACAAATTTGCAATTCAATGACGGCGACATGATTTTAAAACTCTTGCAGTATCATAGAGCAGATTTTGCTTTTCTGTCGGAAATGCTTACTATTCAAGGGTAACCAGCCATGAGAACTTAATGTGACATTTTATGTACTGTATCACTTCTTATTCTCCCTCTGTTTCCTCACAAATGATACAAATTTTACGTATCCTAAGTTTTTATACTTTTTTATCCAACAGTTGACGGCTTTAGTATCCTTTTTCATTATTATTATTAATTTTTTACTTTGGGTTGTTCCACTTTTAATTTATGTGGTGATTGCTTTGTGGGCTATTTCTCTAGTTCAAAATAATAGTCAAATTGATTTAAACAGTTTAATTTAGGCAACTGTTTATGATCCAACATAGGCAATTTTTGGACAACAAAGAAACTCCCCTAGCCTTATCTATGAACTATTTTTTTAAAAAATCATTATGGTAAATTGCATCCAAACGTATTTCTTATCTGAGAATAGAATAACATATTTTCCTATTTAATTTAAAATAGCGTTAGGGCTTTTTGTCTTTTGTTAAAATAATAAATGATGATACGTATGTCTAAACGCTTGTTCTCTAAAGCACTACCTAAACCTTTCGCTCAAAAATTACTTCATAGACCCCGTTTACAACATAATTTGCTTATTTTACGTTCAAATGTTTCAAAGAATTGATGTAGTCCAATCTAGGCGCTGCTGTTCCAAATTTGGCAAATCTCCCCTATATTTCATTATTTACAATAGCTTCTTTCTTTCTCGTATACGAAGTATACAAGGAGAAATATTGCAATCGTCAAAAAATTCGAACTAGAGATTTTGACGAATCTCCACGTTTTAGACCTCCCCGAGTCCGAAAAACACAATTTTGGAAGTATGTCTGTCTGCCTGTCTCAGTAATGGTGTCAGGTACGGGGACATAGGGCGGCGTTCTGTCTACCTGTCTGTATGCCTGTGTATCTGTGAACACGATAACTCGAAAACTATTAGAGATACGTGGATGAAATTTCGTATGTGATCTTTACACATGATGTGCAGGTTTCTTTCAAATTATAGATAAAATCCGTCCAAGGGAAGTCTGTCTGTCTGTCTGTCCGCGTTCATATGAACACTATAACTCAAAAACTTGAATAGATAGATGGAGAAAATCGGTACAAAGTTTTATCATAATGAATGTAGCTTCGTGTTAAATTTTGGACGAAATCCGTAGAAGGGTTGATGGTCTGTCGGTATGTATAATCGCATATTTTTAATCGCAACAACTTCTTCACAAAATTACTTAGATAAAAGAAATTTGGTATGTGGCCTTCTTACATTAAGTGTAGATTTGAGTCCAATTTTTGTGTCAATCGGTTAAAAAAAGGCTTTCAAATTGCATAATTAATTTTTCTAAACCGATTCTCCGTGCGCAGGCGCACTGGTAGCAATCTCTATGCACGCGGAAGGATCGAGTCCCTGTGTCCTTGAGTCGGCAAGAGTGGAAGTGTGTGATAAATGCGTTTTAATCGGTGCGCATCTCTTTGAATTTGATTCTTTGCCTAAATATTTTACAATCACTATAATCTACAATGAAAAACCTTCTGATAGTCATTGGATTCTGGGTTGCAGTAGGTTCGAATTTTTTTTATCCAAGCGGGGGGAGGGGAAACAGCACCTTTTTGGGGAAGTATACGAGAAAGCTTAGGGAAGACCACTCTCGCTGGTTTAAAATTAGCACAGAATTTGATTTAATTTCCTATTTGAAGATATAATAACAAATATTTCTACGCAATTTGAAACACCTTTAGGGCATCTTGTCTTCTCTTGAAATACTGAATCCTAAGTTTATTAATTTTTTGAAATACGAAAGGGTCAAGAATACAAGCGAGATAACATTCGCCAAGTCAGTAAAATAACGTCAAAAATGCGCCAAGTTTACGAAGGTCGTACGCCGATACACAATATATCGAGTATTTTTGCGTCATACTAAGGTATACAATTTTAACGCCTTTTTTAACCGATTGAAACCAAAAGTGACAAGGGTTTACAATTAAGGTTAGAAGACCACACACGAAATTTCATTTTCTAAGTCTGTGTTAATGAGTTATCACACTGAGTGACATTCCCTGACAGCTGGACAAAAAACGAACTTTCTCTGACTCCCAGTGTAAGACTGTTGGCATAAGGAAAAGGGTGTAGGAAGACACTGAGTGACATTCCCTAACAGCTGATCAGGAAACGAACTTTCTCTGACTCCCATTGTAAGACTGTTGGCATAAGGAAAAGGGTGTAGGAAGACACTGAGTGACATTCCCTGAGAGTTGACTAGAAAACGAACTTTCTCTGACTCTCAGTGTAAGACTGTTGGCATAAGGAAAAGGATGTAGGAAGATACTGTCCTACCGCCAGGAGAAAAACTCTGAGTAGACGAGTCTAAGAAAGAAAGGATAGGGATATAAAATCAACCGCAACATTTGATAAACTAAACGCACTTCCGTTAGGGGAGGAATTCATTTTCGACCAAAGTACAAAGCGGAATGAGACTTCCGCCGGTTCTATCTGCGCCAAATGAAATAAAGCCCCTTCCTTCACCCCAAAATGCAGTGGAATATCCCGTTTCCATAACGACCGTCACCCGGTATGTCTGGTGTCTGGGATTTTTCTTGTGGTGGAAGGACAGTAGGCAACTGGCGTAAGCGCAAGAAAGAGATTGACCACGGGAAATGCCCGAAGGTCGACGCCGAAGAAATTGGTTGCTGAAGAGTGGGAAATTAATGTTTTTAAGAATTTCTTTGCTGTAAATAATTAACAATAGTATATATCTAGTGTTATTCTAATCAAGAGCAATGTAAATAAAAGAAGATTATGCATATATAAATCCCTTTTGGTCCTTTTGACTGAGGTCAGTTAAATAACAAGATACACACAAAGATGTCACGACTTTGCATTAATATTATGTGAGATCTTCTCTCCATTTTTCTATATTAGTTTTGTGTGAAATTTAATTTTTGATTCGTGCTATTTTCCATATTCTCAAATCGGGTCTATTTTTCTCCTTAATTCATTAAAATTAATATTTTTGGAGCTATGCATGAATGTCTGAAGAGCTGGTTGGATGAAGTTAACTAAGTGTGGCATCACCCTTTTAGCATGCAGAAAATGGCCAATATGGTATATTATAATATACCATAATGATAATAAAATGGCTACTATACCATATATAATATACCATAATAATATAATATACCGTAATATAAATAAAATGGCTAATATAAAATTATATGTTGAATATATAAATATACGGTCCTCAATATCATAGGTAATATTGCGGAATGCGAACAGCTTCGTTATACGACATCACTGGCGATAATCTTGTATTGGCAACTTCTGTCGCCTAGCCGAACATCGTATCGTTAAGTAGTCAAAACAAAATATCGCCAATGGGGTTCCTATATTGAAGCTATTGAAAAAAGTCGCCAAAACAAAATATCGCCAATGCGGTCCTATATTGAAGCTGTTGAAAAAAGTCGCCAAATCAAAATATCTCTAATGGGATTCTATATTGAAGCTGTTGAAGGCTGGAAGAACGGAGTCCTACGTTAATACTGCAGACATTTTTAGATATTGCATTTGTTTATATGACAGTAGTCGCTTAATCCAATGAAAGGGATATGCACATTTTCAGTTACCTGCGCATTTCAAGTCAGGTGCATGGAAGATATTGCGTGCAATTTTAGAAGCCACTCATATTTTGAGGCACGTTGCTACTCTTTCTTGTTAAGATATTAACACGTTAAGAGCCATGCCAGTCACCGGCGCCCAGTGGCGACTCATCAGCTCAGAAACAAGCAGTGCTGCAAAAGTTTTAATAGAGCTAAGTTGTAGGAAATTTTGTGATGATTATTTTGTATATACTGATGATAAACTAAAAATTGATAGTTTTTGAGTTATAAGCAAAAATCTGGAGAACTCTTTTTCATGTTTTTTGGCTATAACTAAAATTCCAACAAAATTTATCGGTGGCAAACCTCAGAATCGTAATCAGCACCCGAAAAAACACAAAGAAGCAAACAATTACAACTCCTCCAGAATTGGATAAAAAAAAAAACCCGATTGAACTACTGAGAAAAAGCGAAAAAGAGCCAAATGAGGAAGTCGCGCCAAATGAGAGCTGAAAAAATGCAGCTCAAATGAATTTCAAGAGGAGAAAGGGTTGCTTTTCTCCCGCTTCGCGATGCTCTTTGCGTTAATATCGGATCCGTAGGAGGGGCAAAACTTGATGCAGCTCTGGTCTGTCTCTCTCTTAATTCTTGATTGATTTTCTGTCTTCTTTTTACATTTATGTTACTTTTTTACCATTTTCATTGATCACTGAATTCTCAAAGTGGAAAAGTAAGCCAATTTGAATAAAATCGAAAATACAATCTTTTACAATAATTTCAGGGGGGACTGTAGCTCTGCGGGTCTTATGGACCAGCCGCCACTGCCGGCGCCTGTCATTATACTTTCCGCTTTCGAATCACGTCAGTTGCTGTTAATTGACAGAGTAAATTTTCGTTCAGGTCGCGTATCATCGCTGATTAGAGATATGAAATCTAAAAATTTATATTCTTCTTCTGATATATTTTAAATAATATGGAGAAGCATAAAAGAATGTATCTAAATATTACATGTTACCCAAAAATTTTTTAAGAGTATTATTAACCCTCTAAGCGGTTAGCTATTTTCATCTACTAGCTTTAAAGTCTTGAAATTTTGGTTTTAAAGGGAATAATTGGATCTTTATTTCGTTTAATTAAGTCTCTGAAATCTTAAGAATATTTATCCATTGTAGTTTAAGAAATTATACATATAAACATGAATTATTTGCTTTTGAATCAATATGAGAAACGGAAAAATACGCGTAAAACGCTTAGAGGCTTAAAAAAGTTTACATAAAAATGTCTTATTTTCTCTGTTCAATGCCGCCAGTATATTAACTCTATCGATACGGGACCGTCCCATACGCCCCTTCAAGC
>BGPR01023637.1:10704-24051 GCA_013235015.1 Araneus ventricosus | reverse complement strand
GTTTTTTTTTATCGAAATGTAATGGCATATTGAGTTTCAGGGGCATTAAAGTTTTTTTTTACCCGATTGAAACGAAAATTGGACAATTAGGGTTAAAAGACCACATACCAAATTTCATTTATCTAAGTCGTTGCGTTTAGGAATTATCGTGTTCACAAGCATGCGATTACAGAAACCAACAGACAGTTAACGCGTCGAGGGATTTCGTCCAAAATTTAATACGGACCTACATTCCTAATTTTTAAAACTGTGTACCAAATTTTATCTATCTAGCTGTTTAAGATCTGAAATTATCGTGTTGATATGAACCCTAACCTACAAATTCTCCTTGGACGGACTTTATCCAAAAATTGATTGAAATATACTAATTTTGTATTAAGTCCATATAAAAGATTCCTTCTTTCTAACTCTAACCGTTGTTGAGTTATTGTGTTCACAAACATAATTCCAAAATTGTGTTTTTCGGACTCGGGGAGGTCTAAAAACCGGAGATTCGTCAAAATCTCGTGTTGAAAAATTTACGATCAACGATTATAATTCTTTCTCTTTGTATACTTCGTTTACTAGAATGTAAAAAAGATCAAACTTTTTTTTCCTATCAATTTTACGAAAATGCGCTAGCTACGAAGTAAAATATTATTGAATTTTTTTTTCTACAGACAATTTTTTGCAAACTTCGCAAAATCAAAGAATAAGGAGAAAAATTTAACACCTATTCGAAATTAATCAGGTGCCTTTTCACAATTTATAAATGTCTTGGACGTTATCGGTGTGATATTCAAAAACATTTTTGGGCCTTTTAATACCAAATATAAAGGAAATTTAACTAACATAAAACTGACACTTTACTGTTTTTCTTAAAAAATAAAATTATAGATCTAATTCAAATATATCATACAGCTTGGAAAATAAATAAGAGTCTCATTATTATCCATTAAAGTTCAGAATGAAAATAAAAACCTGTATATAAATCAGAATTTTATTTAAAAAAATTATACTTTACAAATCACAGCACACACACAAGATATTGTGATAAAACACACTGTCTAGCATGTGACGGTGGAGTTTGGAAATAATTCAATGCCTGAGACTACTATTATTATTAGAAGTACTGTCTTCAAACTCGTTAATAACGTGTCGGGATGCATTATAGGTTTGTAACACATATTAGTGGATTCTTGTCTCATAGCATCTATTAAAATTCAGCTCGCAATTGGCATAACAGCTACCAAAAGCAATGTAATTCAGGCATTTACATTTGATCACTTAATGAAGAATGCATATTATCAAAACTATAACGCTCAAGGAACTAGTGCATAAATACAGTATCATTGAAGTAAGCATTGATATTTTCTTAGAAATGGTTTTGTGTTCTTACATTTTAAAAAAGAAATAAACATTTTCACTGACTATTGAAATAAACTTAAACTGCAGATGTTATCAGACTCTTAATAAGATAACTAAAAGTCTGTTAAGATCATTAGTTGATATTATTCTTTACGTTTCCATGTAAACCAAAATTTTCTCTAACAAAAATACAATATTTTAAAACATAAAAAATAAAATTTTCATCCCTTTTCTTTAACATTTGTTTCAATGTTTGTTCAGAGTGAGCAAAAAATAAATTGAATAATAATTATTTGAAAAAATAATTGTTTTTTTTTCGGAATTTATTTCATTTTGATGAATTTAAAAGAAATTCTAAGTAGTGTAATATAGAAAACTCATCTAGAAAAAAAACTGCTATAGTTTTAAAAAATCACACCTAAACCTTAGTTATTTTTTTTTCAATTCAATGTTATATAACGAAATAAACAACCCCCCTCTTTTCTTATCACCCCAGGCTTCTCAAATTTTTCTATGCTTGAATGGGGTATTGAAAGAGATTGGGCAACAAAATCTATTTTACTTAACAATTCGATTAAAACATTGATGCATTGAAATAAAATCTTATATAACATAAGTGTATTACGAGAAAACACTTGAAACATAATACAATTTCAATCCAGGCTGACAAACATTAAACCGGACTTATACAGAATCCAAATTCGGACACACACAACTAGAAAAAAAAATCCAAAACTGACCTTCTTTCTGAAAGAAGACCTCAATGCAGATAGCGTTAAAATGCCCCAAGCTATAGGGGTGTGGGGTCTTGGATCCTGTGGTATCTCTAATTTGCAGTAAGTACATTCTTATCAGCACTCATTGTGTCGACCGCTACCCTACCCAGCTAATCAATCAAAATGTCAAACCACGGAAGGGGGAAGAAATTCGGAAAATTACGTTCATCTCGCTTTAGAGACAGTTCACAAGAGACGTATATTTCAGTGCTGACCGCTTTCGGCGTATCTCTGACCACACGTTGAAATGCGTGTTATCCGCTTATGGGATAGTCCAAGGTTGGCGTAGAAATACGTGTGAAACGCTCAGAGGGTTAAAACTACCTCAACTAATCAACCGTATACAGGGTGAGTCTAAATTGTTTTTATAAAATAAGAGGGGTGATAGTACCCATCCAGGCGAGCAATAATTACCATGGAACATAGGTGCGCTTTCCGCTCTGAGAGGCAGAAAAGAGTAAAATTAGAATTTCAACATGAACTTACAACATTGTTGAGAAAGCGAATGAACGATATCATAAGTTGCACAATCTGATTTATTGATCAGAGAAAAACTCACAGCAAGTGCTCAAAGTGACGATTCTCTGTACGAGATCTTCAGCCTAGTCCACAGGCTTCTCGTACACTAAATATTTCATGTGCCCCCAGAAGAAAAAGTCCAGTGGGTTGAGGTCCAGTGAGCGAGGAGGCCAAGCCGCAGGTCCGCCACGTCCCCTCCATCGTGCGGGATATGTGGCATTCAAGAAGTGCCGGACCGTGCTGGAAAAGTGTGCTGGGCTCCATCGTGCATAAACCACATGTCTCTCTGGATGGGAAGCGGAACAGCCTGCAACAAACTGGGAAGCACTTGTTCCAAGAAGATACGCCGATATGTTGCGCCAGTCAAACGGTCTGGCAAGATGTAAGGGCCTACCACGTAATCACCAAGGATACTTGCCCAAATATCTACGGAAAATGTCTTCTGGTGTTGACGAGGGGTAGTGCAGCGGACTTGACTCTTTTCTGTCTCTCAGACTGGAATGTGACCCTATGTTCCATGGTAATTATTGCTTATCTGGATGGGTACTATCACTCCTCTTATTTTGCATAAACAATTTAGACTCTCCTTGTATAGCCTACTTCTATTTAGGAAAAAGACTAACATTTAATGCAGACCTCGCAATACATTTCTTAGTTATCATAAAAAGAAATTGTCAATACCTTAAAAACAGAATCATGTGGCATGTAAGTCTTTAAAAACAACATAAGATATCTAGAGGCAGGTACAGAGACAAGATACAGAATAAACTTTCCTTTGTCTGAGTAACATATCGAATATATAGGGTGTCCCCAAAAAGTGGAACAGGCGTTTATTTCCTTAAATATTGATCCTAGACATATACTTACAATTACAAAGTTTCATCAAATAATGTAAGAATTTGTGTGAAAATACTTTGATATCTAAGCAGATTGATAATAAAAAGTTATAAAAATGACATTTTTATACGGCCCCCGTAGAGCAAAAATGTCAATCTGTAAAATGTTTTCCTTACATTCACCTATTCACATACAAAATCTCCCGCTTCCATCTGCAAAAATTACAGAAATATAAGAAGACAAAGTTATTGACTTGTACCACTTTTCCATACCTTTAACTGCTGTTTTATCCAGTCTTTCGACGTACATTTTAGGAATAATATACATATAAGATCATGCTTTAATGAAGGTGAAGTTTAGTCCATTTGGGTCATGGAAGAGATAATATTTGGCTTAATCTTCTTTTATTCAGTCATTGAGGATATTAAGTTATTTCTTCCTGGGTAAAGGATTCAGTTTTCAAGTAGCTCCATGACCAGTATTCAAAAGATTACGCCTGAGCAGCGCGTTGTTGTTGTAAGCTTACATGCTTGACTCAAAAAGGGCAGATAGGAATGCAAACAAAATTAAAGTACCCAGAAAAGTGAATTTCCCCGGAAAAGACACATGACTCGAAAAGAAAGCTGTAGTGCGCTCATTACGATAGAAGTAGAAGTAATTAAAATGAGGTGTCGTTAAAAGTGATTTAAGAATTAAAGAAGTTGAAAAATTAAAATATCACATACATATATCAATAAATTATTTAAAGGGTGAAATCATGAAATAACGATGTATTTGTTAACTCTTGTTAAATTTAAAAAATAGTCAAAGAATACACTAATTGAAGTATTTAAAAAATAGTTCAACTTGTGAACTTACGAAAAATATTCAAAGCAGGGACCGCTCATCTGCTCAGAAACAAGAAGTGCTAGAAAAATGTTACTATGATATTCAAATACAATCTTTCAAAAATAGCTTTACCTTTAAATAGGTTTAGCCGACTTGAGGTTGTAATTATCTGAAATATATTTAGAAAATTACAGTCCTATTTTTTCGGTGAGTGACTTTTAATAACAGAAATCGAATATGTAGAAACTAGCAAAGTTCCCGTTGAGGCAACATGAAGGTGAATCCGAAACCTAAAAACACCCAATGAGAGAGAGAAAAAAAATCAAAAGCGCGAAAGCGAACTATGGGTGAGGTGATGACTCCCATTTCCCACGACTGGTCGTCCAGATCACACAAGCCGGAGGATGAAAGGAGTCCCCGAGGGAACGACACAAGATGAGTATAAGTGGGTCATAAATCTACCAACCTTACGCACGCCTACAAGGGCCCAGTGGAGAGCGGTTCCTTTAGCCTTCAATGGCAAGACCACCCGCGTTTAAGCCGAAAAAGACCTCCGTTTAAGATTGACCACAACCAATCAACACCATGAAGGAAGGCACACGACTGCAGTTGGGTGATTTGTCCAGCTTGAGGACGAATCAGCAGGAGGCAAGACAACAACCACTCCCTTGTCTTTTGAAGGTAAGATGTTTAAAAAAGAGGGAAAGAAGTAAGAAGAGAGAGACGAAGGTAAAAGGGTGGAGTGCTACCCCCGTCTTTTTTGGTTTGTGAATCCGAGTTCCGGAATTGGAACTCAGAGCGACGAACGAGCGTTTTTTTGACCCCGTGTGTAGCCGAAAGCATCTGAACTAGAAAGGTGTCCCTTTGGTGGACCGTGCTGCATTTTATCGAGCGTTTGTTTAACCTCGGTATTTTACTACTGACCCTCGGTATTTCTCATAACTCACCCTGAATTATCTGTGGATTGCTGAACTCTCATAGTTCACCGAACTCTAATGCTAGAACTGTAATCTTAGAGTATTCTCGCCGTTTTTAACTTCGACGTAGCCAAGTTACACATTGCTAGTCTAACAGTGATTTTAGACTGTATGTCAATGACTCTTGAGATTGATATCCGGGACTTGATTTATCTTTGACTTTAAATTATGTATTTAACAAAATGTACATATAATGTAATCTAGAAAATTAATCAAGATATTTAATTAAAATTGTGATGCTGAAATTTGTGATTTCTTCAAGTCTGCTGATCCTTGATCAAACCCTGGTCAAACTAGGCCACGACAAAATAAAGGCTTTAGTTGGCATAGCGCAAGACAGGATTATCCAAAAATCCACTTCTAGTTAAGTTCAAAGGCAGAAAGAAAGAATAGCTATGCGCCGTGTCGCATTATGCCACTTAGTTGTAAGCAATAAGCCAATTTTGGAGAATTCCAAAAATATTTCGTGTGCAGTCCCATCCAATTTCTGTCTTACTTTTTCATTCATTTTCTTTCTTTTCTCGTTTTTATCTTTTTTCAATGATGATCGAACTCTAAGCGTAGATAAATAAACAAATAAGCATAAAAACGAAAATACGAATTTTTAAAATAATTTTAATGAGTTCTGCAACTCTGTAACTCTAAAGGACGAGTCGCCACTGCCTTTAGGTAAAACTTAAAAATATGCATAACGCTGAGAGAAAATAGTTTAATATTCTTGTCCTATATTAGGCTATTTTCCTGTTTTATGTTAAATTTTATTTTCTCAAGTTGTTCTTCCATTCTTTATCAAGTTGTTAGTTGCAACTATATGCAATGAAACTGAGTAACAGTATTCGTCATTGGCAAATTTTCTTTCAATCCATGATGATTGGATGATGTGTACTACCTGCATTTCGCTGTTTTTCTATGTTGAAGAAACTTGAATTTCTGAACCATCTCCATATAAATTTGTGAGCATCCCCTTGAAATTTAAAAATTAATATATCTCTGCAAATTTTGCAGATAGAATCGTAAAACTTAATTTATGCATAGATGAGGGTACGAGGAACATTTACTCATTGACACTTTTGCTCTATGGGGAACGTATAAAAATTTAATTTTCTTTTCTTTTTATCTCCAACTTCCACAGGAGCCAAAGGGATTTCGAATTCCTGCCTTATTTGATGAAACTGTGTAATTAAAAGTGTATGTCTAGGTGCAATATTTAAGGAAATAGATGCTTGTTCCACTTTTTTGGGTCACCCTGCATATAATGCAAGTGAAAAAAAGGCAAGCGATGTATTATTTTCTTGGACATTATATACAAAGGGATTAACGATGTGTCCTGCGTTACTAATGAAGATCATTTGCAGGCTATCGTTTCAATTTCAAAAGGATTGATGATTTTTATTCAACAGCATACACTAACAGGTGAAAATTAAATTTCAAAAGGCCTTACAATGTTTTCTGCAATAACCCATTGGTGGTCATTTACAGGTTAACGTTTACATTTCAACAGATGTGACTATGTTTTCTGAAATAATATATTGACGGTAATTTACAGCTTAAAATTCAACAGAATAGATGGTGCTTTCTGCGATGGCATATTGATGATCATTTACAGGTTAAATTATAAATTCCAGAGTGGGAAATTCATTTAAAAAGCCACAAAAATTTTACTATTATATCAGCCTTTCCTCCTGTAAGAAAATATTAAGAGGATCTCAAATGTTTTAAGTAAGACAATTTGTTTTTGTAAATGTTGTTAAACAAAACACAAAATGAAATCCGAAGAATTCACTTACAGCCTACCTTTATGATCAAGTAAGCTTTTAACTTTTCGTATGAACTATTTCGTGAAAATTACAACTAAAGGACATCTTTAACTTCTCTTAAAAGCTTTACGACTCGCATATTTACATAGAAGCTTCCAGAATTCACCTCAAGGAACTCAATCAGCCACATCAACCCAGAATTAAAAATTTTCCCTAAAAGAGCTCTAGAAAACCTTTCCACCACACAAAGTTTAAAAGATATCAGTCTAACAAGGGCCCTTGATGAAAGCAGGACAAGTTTCAAAGGACTTAATGAGACCGCTTATTTTAATATCCTCATTAAAGGACGTCTTCCATTCAGGAGACTGAGGGGGGAGATGGGAAGTGGCCTAATAAGGCTTTCCCCTTTCTACTATAACGAGATGTTCGTCAAGGTAAAAATTTACAATTTTTCTTAGTGGAAGATTGAATTATGTAAAAAAGTTCTTCAGTAGAAGGAGATAAAGAAGGATTTCTCTTATGATTTAGGGTACAGAATGGATCAATTGTTAGTTAATTGTACAGCCTTGGATAGTACTTGGATTTGACGTGTGTCGCAGCAGGTTCGATGGAGATACTTTTTTGTTGGGAGGTGGGAACTGTATCCAGAAAAAGTTTGTTTTCCCTCTACATCTGATTCGATTAATTGGAGGTACGATTTTTTTCTTATTATTCATTTTCCCTTTTATTAAGGCTTCGTTAAAATGTAGAAGTTGTCCAAGTTTTACATGGGAAAGAGACGGTTTGTATGTTTTATGTCTTTGTAATTCATAGGTAGCAATGCCTTGAACTCATACAACTCAACAAAATTTTGGAATATGAATTACATTTTTACTAAATACGAGAATATATTTTCTTTGTTTGAGGGTATAACTTTGTTTTTGAATATTTATTTGCTATACATTTTTTAGCTAGATAGTTTTCTTTTTAACATGGTTTATTTAAGATAATCCTAAATTTAAAAATATAGCCTCCATAAGATTTAAGCCTTGTTTTCGAACATAATTTATTTGCGAAGAAACAATTCTTAAAGCTTTTTGACAGAGCTGAATGTTGATGTTCTATATGATAGCATAATGATCTATCTATCTATCTATTTATATGATAGCATGAAGATCATTTCCATGTTAAGAACATTTCTAGGCTTTTGATTTTGTTCATATTTTCCACCACCGCTTTTAAAAATAGTTCGAAATGAAAGTCAAAAGCTCACACTCACATCCTCCCGCCATCAAATGTAAATACTTAGCTCTTTGTAGAAGCTGTTTTTTTATTTTTTTTATTTAAAAAAAGAACTAAAGTGCTTCATTAACTTCCTGACAAGGTTTGGAAGCGACGCTGTTGCACAGAATCTGCCAGAATTCTTTTTAAAATAATTCTAAATGAAAGTCAAAGAATTCACTTATATCTCCCATCAACTGTAAAGTACTTAGGTTTTCGGAGTTCATCTTTCTTAAAATTTACTATTTAAACCTATAACTAAACTGAATCTTGAACTTCCTTAAAGGGGTTCGCAGCGACCCGCTTGCATAGAATCTTCCAGAATTCACCTTATAGAATTCAATACACCACATTAGCCCTGATATTAAAAAAATGCCCTAAAAGGGCTATAGGAAACCTTCCCACCTCACAGTTTAACAGATATATGTTTGAGAAGAGTCCTTGATGAAAGCATGACAAGTTCTAAAGGACTTACGAGGCCGCTTATTATAATATCATCATTAAAGAACGTTTTCCATTCGAGCGACAGAGGCCTAATATGTTTCCCCTCTCTACTCTAACGAGACGGTCGTGAAGGTAAAATTTGCAGCTTTTTTTCCGCTGTGAAAGAATGAAAGATAAAATAAAGGTCTTCTCTCTGGACTTGGGGTTCAGAATGAATCAATCTTTAGTCAAGACTGATGCATTTCTCGGATTTAACGCGTGTTGCAAGAGTTTCGATAAAATTACTTTTGGGAGAACACAGGAAACTACCTACAGTGAAAGTTCATTGTTCCGCTACTTTTAATTCAATTAAGTAGGAAATAAATTTTGTTCTTTTTGAAGAGAATTAATCAGCTTAGTTGAAATTTGGAAATTTTTGAGATTTTGCTTTAGAAAGAGATGTTCTGAAAGAATAATTAAGATTTTGAATTTTATGTTGTGTAACTTTTATAATTCTTAAATATAAGAATTGGATTTTATATGCTAATTCTCTTTCCTTCGAGCAATAGGACATCTGTTAAGAATATGTATTTGATGTTGTAATGATTATATGTATATTTATTTATGAACGTTGGTTTAAATAAATCAATACCAGTTTTTTGCAATAAGAAAGCACTGTAATTAATAAATAATTTAAGAAATACACTTCTAAAAGGAGACCCAATGAAGGCACGACAGGTTCCAAAGGACATAATAAAACCGCTAATTTTAATATCATCATTAAATGACGTCTTTTGTTCAAGTGACAGAAGAGTTTGCTATAGAGGCCTAATATGTCCAACCTCGCTGTTTTAACAAGACGGCCGTCAAAGTAAAATTTGCACCTTTCCTATTCCTAGGAAAGGATGAATTTATAAAAAAATGGTACTTTAGTAGAAGATGAAGAAAGTTTTCTCCCAGGAAAATTTGCTTAGAATGGATCAATCGTGAGTTAATTATACAGAAGGGACGTGTCTCAGCAGGTTCAACGCAATAACTTTTATGCTAAGGTGGGGGGCGAGGCAAATGCACACTGCGAAAATTCATTCTTTCTTCCGCTACTTTCAATTCAATTAATTAGGAACGAGATATTATTTGTTTATTTGGAAAGAATGTTTTGGCTTCAGTAAAATGTAGAACTTTCTGAGCTGCTACGCGGAAAAGAGGCACTTTTAAAATGTAATATAGCTTTGGAATTTTCATTTGTTACGCAAGTCACAAGTTCTAGGTTTTATTTAACGCTTATAAAACTTAACTAATATCATTATCCTTGCACCAGAATATTTATACTCTGTTTTCTATACATCAAAGAACGAATTTATTAAAAATGGTACTTTAGAAGAAGAAGATGAGAAGGGTTTAGATCTCGAAAGTTTGGTTATAATGGATCAATTGTTGGTTAATTATACAGTCGCAACGTGTGTCTCAGCAGGTTCAATGCAATAACTTTTATGCTGAAGTGGAGGGCGAGGCAAATGCACATCAATTCAATTAGTTAGGAACGAGATATTATTTGTTTATTTGGAAAGAATGTTTCGGCTTTAGTAAAATGTGGGACTTTCTGAGCTCCTACGCGGAAAAGTGGCACTTTTAATATTTAATATATCTTTTGGATTTTCATTTGTTACGCAAGTTACAAGTTCTTATGGATACAAGTTAGGTTTTATTTAACGCTTATAAAACTTAACTAATATCACTATCCTTGCACCAGAATATTTATAATCTTTTTTCTATACATGAAAGGACGAATTTATTAAAAATGGACTTTAGAAGAGAAGATGAGAAGGGTTTAGATCTCGAAAGTTTGCTTATAATGGATCAATTGTTGGTTAATTATACAATCGTGAGGTAATACAATTACTTTTACGCTGAGGTGGGAGACTAAGCAACTGCACCCGCAAAAGTTTGTTTTTCCGCTACTTTTAATTCAATTAATTAGGAAAGAGATATTCTTTATTCATTTATTTAGAAAGTATGTTTCGGCGTCTGTAAAATGTGAAACATTCCGGGCTTCAAAGTTGAAGAGTGTTACGTTTAAAGTTTAATCAAGCTTTGGAATTTTCATTTGTTACGGAGTTGCAAATTCTTAAGGATATCAGTTAAGTTTTATTTAAAGTTAAATTGATTTGCAGCGAAGAGTAGAATGAATATACTTACTCCTGAATATTTGTGCGCTATTTTTACAATAATTCGTAAATGGAATGAATAGTTATCCTGTGGATATAAGTTTTACAGCTGGGCTAAAATGGCCTAGGGGAGAGTGGGGTAAAACCGGGAATACTTAAACCGTTTTTACTTCTCTTCCAATAACCCCTGTCCGCTCAGCCAATCACAGCAGTTGGCGTTCTTGATTGACAAAGTGGAAGATGTCGTTAGAACATTCCGACAGAAACCCGAATGTTCTTGAAGGGGCGGTGATAATAAATTGTTTTTGAAAGTTCATGAATACGTCACCTTTTCAGTGTGTCTTGATAACATTTTATAACAAGTGTGTATTGCGTTTAAAGTCGTAGTTTACTAGGGAAGAGTGGGGTAAGCCCGGGTACCCTTCATTCTGGCAATATTAGTTCTTCTTTCTGGCGGACAGATACTGAAATACACTCTACTAGTCAAGAAACAGGAACAGTCATAGTGGCGTGTTGCAGCTGTTGAATTCATTGCTTCTGTGACGTTTTATTTGTTTTAAGATGTCAACTCTCTAATGCTCGTTTGATTTTAAACTGTCCTTACTTCAAAATCATTACACTTTTAAAAACCATTTTCAGTCCAGCTTATTATACGTTTACTGAGGATTTATACCCTATCAAACAATAAGGATTTACTCCAATAATTGCGCGGTTCTTTTCCGTTTTTTTTACCTCCTCACTCGGGGTAAAACAGGGTTCTCCAAGTGGCGTAAGACCGGGACAGTCAGAACTGATGATTCTTCCGATTACACAATAAAAACACATCAGACATTGATTGTTCATATTTTAATGATGAATTTTCGAATTTAAAATAAAGGAGACTGGTTAATATAATGTAAAAACTGTCTTAGCTGTGCCCACGAAAGCTGCAGAGGCGCGGAAGATGAAGACAACTGCTTTGCATGTGAATTTTGTAACTAATATTCTTAAATCGTCATATAAAATAAAATTGATTGCAACTTTTCCACTGAAAATCGAGTTTTCCTAATTTCCCATAATGTTAACATGTGTACTCGATTTTACCCCACTATTTTGACTTTTTTTATATAAAAATCATCGACAAAAAAGTAATTAAACTGTGGCTTTTCTGGAAAGATATATGGTACTCCGATAAACAATGAATATTTTAATAAAATTTGACAAGCTCTCTGTCGTATATTTTACTCCAGCAGGCCTACGAACCTTAGCTACCCGAAATTACCCACTTTCCCCTACATACAAAGAAACCCAGCTGATATCACGACGAACTGGACTGTATTTTAATTTTACTTTCTCGCATACGAAACAAAGAAAGAAGAGCAAATATTGTAATCGTGAAAAAATTCGACCTCCAGAATTTGTAGAATATCCACGTTTTCGACTTTTATCACTCCAAAAAAATACATATTTGGAATTATGTCTGTCTGTCTTTGAGCTCCATAACTCTAAAAGGAAACAATTTAGACGAATGAAACTATATTTGTGGTCTTTGCATTTAACTCTTTAACCCCGAAGCGACTTTTTTCTTTTATCTCCTTTTTGAGAGAAAACGACATGAATTGGACTCTCCCAACCTGTGTGGTCGTTTTCCCACCTACCCATCCCCTGCTATAACCTTCCATTAAGGAGCACGGAAATAAGCTGTGATTGGCAAGGATAATTGGACCCCTTGCCGCGCTTACCTCCTAAGCGATCTCAGAACCTCACCTCCCCTCAAAATAAGTCAACCGCCTCAGACCGGCCTTCGTCGCTGTTAAGGGGAAATTCTTAGACCGCCCGGGACCGCCTCGCTCGGTATGAGAGGGTTAAATCCTAGATCCTATCACGTTTTGGACATAATATGTCAAAGGGAAGTCTGTCTGTTTTTCCAACAGTGTGTGCATGAACACGATAGCTTAAAAACGAGATAGGCTGCTGAAATTTGGCGTATTGTTCTATGACCAGATTTGTAAGTGTGTGCCAACTTTTGAACCAGATTTATTAAAAGGTTGTCTGTCTATACATGCGTTACGATAATGACTCTTATACTCAAGAAAATTGATGGATTAGTTTTAATATGTGGACTTTACACAAAAATTTTAGGCATGTATCAAATTTGTGATGAAATCTCTTTAAAAGTATACTTTCTGTCTGTTTATTTGTCTGTGTGTCCGTGATAATATACGTATGTGAAGGGACGCGTGTTTAAAATAAGAAAAATTATAATTTATTTAGCGATGCCCAAGTATCCAATGAATCTGCAATATGAAGCAGATAACACATGTGTCTGTCTGTCACAAATACTTCGCCTAAAAAGTGAACGGCAACGACATGAAATTTACACATAACAATCTGGGCTCCAGTTTTGGGAGAAATGTGATGTTTTCAATTTCCAAAATTAATTAATTCTCAAGATATTTAATTAAATAACCAATAAAAT